>JBBPNI010000565.1:0-19976 GCA_038091135.1 Leccinum fibrillosum | reverse complement strand
ATGATGGCAAGGTATGTCCAGCATGGGGTGGCTGTGTAGCTACTAGTGTACGAACATACTACGAACATGAGACGAACAGTGTACGAACATATTACGAACACCTTACGAACACTTGTGACACCACGAACGGACCGTGGGAAAAACGAACCTTACTACGAACATGAGACGAACAGTGTACGAACATACTACGAACATACTACGAACATGTTCGGGCGTTTTTCAAAGGTCTAAAGCGCAGCGTTCTGAGTATCTAGAAGTATGTATAGGGTGTATATAAGTATATTACACATGGTGGCTAGGGTTAGCAGTGTCTAGATCGTGAGTAGGGGTGAAAATGGTATAATCTGTAACATCACCCCCCTCCTATTCCTCAGATTCCAGATGAGGAGGTTCAGGAGACCCATTGGTATAGTTTATACAGGGCTGGAAGAGTCTATCGAAGACTTCTTGGGCCATCCGCAATCGTCTCGGTGCTGCTGGTTTGGTTTCGTGAAAATTTTAATCGCTCCCTGCGCATTCTTCAAGGCTGAGGCAGGTTCCCAGGTTCGGTCTGACTCATCATAACCTTTCCAGTGTACTAGATACTGGAATCCCCGTCCAACAGGGCGTGAATCTACAATGAATTCGACTTCAAATTCTTCGGTTCCTTCATCACCAATGAGGAGGGGGCCAGGACGGTTTACCGGTTGTCCTGCAAGGGGTTCCTGATAGGGTTTGACGCGTGAGATGTTCACTACGTCCCAAGCACGGCTTCCTTTTGGAAGAAGGAGTTTAACGGCGTTTGAGCCAAACAATTCCGTAATCCGGTATGGTCCGATCCATCGTTCTGTGAGTTTTCGCGAGGGTCGAGATGAGCCGAGGTCCAGATGCTCGGTGGAAAGCCACACCATATCTCCTATCTGGTAGGAGGGGGCTGTTGATCTGTGCTTATCTGCTTGGGATTTCATTCACTCACGAGTTCTTTCGAGTGCTTCCTTGGCCTTTGCAAGGGAAGTTTTCATGGACTCGGCGAATGTAGCAGCTGCTGGGGCTTTGGCGACGAGGGGTTCGAAACCAAGACGTGGTTCAAACATTTTGGTGAGTGCAAAAGGTGCAAATCCGGTTGCCGAAGATTGTGTGTTGTTAAAGTTAAACTGGGCGATGGCAAGCCATTCAGCCCATTGATCTTGTTTTTCTGCTATGAAGAGGCAGAGGTACTGCTGTAACTCGCGATTGGTCCGCTCCGTTTGTCCATCGGTTTGTGGGTGATAGGCCGTGGACATCTTCTTTTCGATTTTTAATAACTTTAGCAGATCGCGCATCATCTGAGATGCGAACTGCGGCCCTCGGTCCGAGACTAGGGAATCCGGAAGGCCATCATGGTGCTTCCATACGTAATCTCTATACAGCTCGGCTGTTCCTTGCGACGTAATAGTTTTATGGGTAGGAATAAATGCTGCTTCTTTCGAGAATCAATCTACGACCACTAATATGGCATCGAAACCATGGCTAAGTGGGAGTCTGGTGACGAAGTCTGCACTAATGCTTTTCCAAGGTCCCTCAGGGACTGGTAGCGGTTGTAGTTGTCCTGCCGGAGGTCGGTTTGTGGGTTTCATGCGGGCACAGCGATCACATGATTTGCAGTATTGTTCGACTTGCGAACGAGATCCAGGCCAGGAGTAGTAGCGTTGAATCAATTCAAGTGTCTTGTCTAATCCTTTGTGACCGGCTATCAAGTGATCGTGAAACTGGGTTATGACGGCCTGCCGATATTGAATCGGGACCCAGATCTTCTCTTTGTAGTGCCACAATCCCTCGTGGAGAACCGATCCATCTGGAGATTCAATCTCTGTTGGAAATATGGTAGTTCATCTACCATTATTTCTAATGAGATTGATAGTCATATCATCTCATATACGCTATCAAGAGTATGGTCCACAAGACTATCTCTAGGATGAACTAATCCACATAGCACATGATATGTCACGCATGTGACATGAGTCCTTTATCCTATTGGATAGGCTCATCTATCACCCAGAGCATTATATGCTATTGGTCAGGATCATCCATGATCCGTCACAGTCACACCACGTGACTGAGATACTTGTGCTATTGGATAAGTATCTGGATATTACTCATATATTCTTATATACTTACTAATATCCTTCCCGAGTTCGTTATGCCATTGGCTAGAACTCTTACACACTCATTACGAATGTTCTACAACATTCTATGGACCACAATAGATACAAACATATCTTGTAGTATATATAGTGGGCCATACGCCCTTATAATATTAAGGACTTCTGCACTCACAGAAGGATAACCCTGAGTCTACACAAGACTGTTTATAAGATCACTTATGTGATATCCTTATGGATACACACACCTTCCATTAAGTTGGTAAACGGTGAAGTTTGATACATATAAACATCTATGAGAGTGAGACCAATACCTTGTCTACAACTCACTATAATAAAATAAACAGACACTAGGTCTCACGACCTAGATATCATGCATAATAGGCCGATACCTATATGATGATATCCTTTCCTCCTTATAAGGTTAGGGAGAGAAGGTAGTGATGGTGATTCAGTACACCAGCCTACCACAGTCCATAAGCATCACCGTCACCAGTGATACTTATGAGACGTCAGTACTCCATGGTCTAACCAACCATGAGATTACCTGCACAGGTACTCGCTGTGCTCCACGGAGCTCTCACAGCTTGAGATACTATTGTGTAGAGACATCATAGTGTTTGGAAGACACTATGATACTTGCCTACTACGCTGACTAGTAGAGCCTACTCCTATGTCCCTACGAGTGTTATCAGCTCTCCTACACATGACTCGAGACTTATGTCCAGACATGTTGTATTAGAGACACACTGGTATACATAGGAGATAGATGTATGATCTACGCTCATAACTGAATTGAGCTTCCATCAGTGCTAGCTTCCTCCGGTGATTATTCATACCTCGGTCACTGTATTAACAGCACGAAGTTCAATATCTTCTTGGGGCGGTGTCACCTCTCAATGGAATGCATTTACGTATTGAGTCAGCCCGAGCGGTTTCTAAACCAGTGTGGTCAACTGGGGCATAAGTACGAGTGGCTATCATGTGTTACTTTTGGTGATTTCACACTCTTTTCATCCATTTTTACTTCATTGTAGACTTTGTAGCGCTCTGTGCTACTTCTAACCATCATCATTGGATTCCCCATGGTTGATAACCTTATCAAACTTTTCTCCTTGAGGTTCTAGACCCTTGTGGTCGTCCTACACACCTCTATCTTCTTTTCTTCGAGTTGTGATTACTTTTCCCACAGTTGTGGCTGAGTGTGGCTGATTATGGCTGCCAGTTGTTTGCCAGTATTTACAGCCACTAGACTTAAGCCTCAGAGTCCTCTGTTCTGTTTCCCTTGGTTACTCACAATGGACTCCAGGTCAGTAGCTCATTGTTGTTCATTCAATATTATTGTTGGTTACTCACAGTGGACTCCAGTGTGATCCTACAGTCGCTATTTAGTGGTTATTCCACTCCCAGAAGCTTCCTTCGCTTATCATCATGTACATTCTCGAGCTGTGGATGGAAGGAAATAAGATGACTCCAAGTTGAAGGCATGCCAGTGGAGAACATTTGAGTTCAAGTTTGAGTGTGCCCTTGCTGACAAAACAAGGCTACCCTAACATAAGCATCACAGTAGTGAAACCTTGAGCTAAGTGGTCGGTGCATTTGTAAAGCTCCTGACATGGAATAAAATTGAGGGACTTTACACCAAACTTTGCACCTGCTCGCCTATTCCTGCCTCTCATCAGCCAATTTCTAGCACTTCAACAATCTACCTACCATGACAACTCCTGCTCACCAAACTCACCTAGAAAACGTCAACAAATGTCTGGGCCTACCAGACCTTCCGCAGAAGTAGAGGACACCAGCAGAGAAGAAGGCTGACGAAGCCACTCTTGCAGCTGCTTGAGCAGAAAAAGCAGTGGCTATGAGCCAGGTTGTCCAAAACATTGCTGAATTAGAGGACAATATGAAGGTCGACCAATCCATTGGCACTTTGACCAGCAGTGTGCAGCCCATTTGTCCTCGCACTGAGGAGAAAAAGGTTGCCTCTGGACAAAAGACCAGTAAGAAAACATTTATTTGCATACCAACACTTGCTTACCATACAACTTGAATACCATACAACAAATGGCATGTATGAGGTGCTGCCAAGTGGCCAGCCTGAGTTCACCTACAATGGCCAGCCAGTCAACAAAGCTGCAACTACTGGTGCAAGCACAAACGGCAATGTCGGCACGCCCATCAGCGACAATGTTCAACTTGAAGTTGCGACTGGCACTTGCATGAATGACTTGCCTAATACAAAATTACAAGAAGTCGTAATGAAAGCTCACCAGTCCAGATCCAGAGCAGCCGCTGACAAGAAACAGACAGCTGCACGTGTCAATGTATCAACCGCTGCTAATCTGTGAGACATTCTTGTCGATAAGGACAATGCTCACACTCACTGAAGGCACTTTTTTTTGGAATGTGCTTAACCATGACTACAAACCTGAAAGCACACCTGCAAAGAGTGCATTGGTAGGTCTTGTGAAAAACTGAAATGTTAGTGTTGACACAGGTGGTAAAAACAAGTCTCGGGCATCAAGCATCACTGGCATTGGCCCAGGAAAACTGCAGATGACAACCGACTCGGAGGCAGCGAGCACTCCATGCTCAGCTCAGGCTCCCAGCATCTCAAAGGTCAAAACTGCCAACTCACTGCAAGATACTATGATCAGTGATATGCTCATATGTGAATTTGATGATGAAGACATGTTTGACAACACCCAAGAGAGGGAAGCTATGGATGGAAGTCAGTTGACTGTAAGTAGTAGTACTGACCATTTAACTTATGAGCACACTAGAACAATGTTGTGGGAATTGACTTGGACGGTGTTGAAGAAGAGGACATCTATGAAGAAAGTCAGTCTCTGATTGTTACAGCTGGCCCAGGTAGGGTCGGTTGTAGACTTGAAGGCGAGGACTAAGACGAAGGATAGGCCGAGCAGGCGTAACGCCTGGCGAAGCTGGAAGACTAAGTGTTCTTTCAAGGAGGAACTCACGAAGAGTCTCATCACTCGAAGACTAAGGATTGAGAGACACTCCCGAGAAGTGCCGGAGGACTGAGGGGACGAAGGACGAAGGTACACGCGGTTTGGCTGAGAACTTCTGAGTAGATTTCAAGTAGCTCTAGCTTAAGATTACAAATGTGGGAACGAGTCCTTAAGTACTTAAGAGATGGAAGGTGGTGGAACCGCATGGAAAGGACGAGTCATCCGCAGGAGGGAATGAGTCAGAAGCTGCGGAGATCTAGATTGTACAGTAAGCGATGACTGAGAGCTAATGAAGCAAAGGCGTCATCATGAGTCAGAAGAGATAGGGAATCTTCGGAACAGAGATAGGAAAACATAGGATCAGAGATAGGGAATTGCGGACTGTCAACGATATGGAATGAGATGGGAAATCACTGGAGGTCTATGGTACAAGGTGAATACAAGAGAAGGCAAAGAGGGAAGAGTAGCGAAAGGGAAAAGAGATACATAAGGCATCCTCGAGACGATTGTAACACATTGCTGATAGTTGGAGGAACCAACAAGAACAGGAACACAAGTGGTAGCTTCTTGAGGAACGATGAAATCGGAAGGAAGAGTGGCCATGATGATACAATTTGTTCTAAAAAGAAAAAGATAGGATCTGTAAGAAAGGATTAAAGAGATCAGTATCTATAGTGTATGATAGATAGAGAGAAGAAGAAAAATCTGAAAGCATGATCTCTTCATCATCTAGTGGAAGAAACACATTTTTAGGCGTGATCTTTTGAGAACCAAGAGGTGTTGAACCTCTTTCCATTTCTTGATATCCCAATCCTGAAGTGTCTGATTCATCATCTGCTTCTTCAGTCATCTCACTTTGAAGCAATTCCTCTTTTTCATGAGCCAACCTTTCAAAGTATTTGTCTGTACATCCAGGTATTCTCTGAATACATCTCTCCATCCAATCTGTTACAAACCTCTTCATTTTCCACTCCTCGAAGTCACGTGACCTGCTTAGTCAGCATCACATGACCACTTATATACTTCACCTTTCGTTTCTCACTTTTCTCTTTTCCGAGTCACATGACTTGCACAGCCATAGGTCACATGACTTATCCTGGTAGCACCCGTTGGACACTTACCATATTAGTTAGCATAGCTTATCCAGACCGGCCCTAAGCTGGTCTGTGCACACCTGTCAGTAGTATAAATACTTGAATGCAGCAACTGAACAAGCCAGTCTTGTTCTGGTTGGATTCTCTCCATCCTACACATTCCCCTCCCTTGTGTCTTTGTGATTGTCGAGGTGCCATAGTCCTTGTTGGATTTAGGTTGCCTTCAGAAGGAAACTTCCCTTATTGTTCAAAGAAAGTAACTCCAATAGACGGACTGTCCTCTATTCCTACTGCCTCTTCAAATATTGAAGAAGAAGCTTTAACGACTGGTATCGAGGATAATGAAACAAGAAAATATCCTGATCAGATTATCTCGTTTCCAATGAAACCTCAACCTGCTTCCCAACAACCACTCTTTACCGAATAGATCTATAGATCATTTGAGAAATTCTTCACCATCCTTTTCGAAAGGATTCCCTCAAGATTACTGGGATTTATCCCAAGCACCTAAAGAAGTACCCATTCATTCAAACCTTCCTTCATTATCCATTCCATTCGATGATAGTGAAGAGACATCAGAAACAATTCAACCAACGTTTCAGAATCCTCCTTTTGGAACTTATCCAGATCATCATGGACAAAGAAGAAAAATTCATGAAACTTCCATTCGTCGACATACTTCTCCAGAACGTATTCATCAATACAAAAGACAATTACTTGATCGCTATACTGATGAAGGAGAAGCATTACCTGACATCCCTCGCGAAACCAGAGATATTCCTAATAATGAACAAGAAGATAAAAACCTTCAACATTTCTATGAACAAAACCCTTCTTATCCACGACCACCTTGGTTTGCTCCTAGAAGATGCAAGCCGCCCGTCGCCGTGCTTGTCGTTTTTGAAGCAGTTGTGGGGGTGGGTGCACCACCGGCAGCACGCAGAGTCGCAGGAGGACCTGTCTTGACAGAGCCTGCTCCATCTCGCATTGTCAATGCTGCTCTGCCAACCGTTCCTCCTCTTCCCTTTTTTTTTGCCGCCTCAGCCTCTTCTGCTGCAAGTCATTCTGTAATCTGAGGTCAGTCTTACTGCACACATGATGTCAACCAGGAAACACTCACCTGCCTCAGCTCTCTCCCGCTCCTCTCCCTCTCTCCGTGTGGCCTCCTCCTCCATCTTCTTCTCCGCCACTGCTCATTGTTTCTCATACTGCTGCTTGCACGCAGTCAACAACGTCTCCCGGTGCGCCTCGTACTCGGCCTGCATCTGCCTGAACTGCTTCTCAGGCTGTCGCCACAGCCTGGTTGTGCATCTCAAGGCCATTCCCTACTCGTGCTTTCTGCAATGCGTCGAAGGTCTTGCGGTCCGTGGCCTGTTGTTCAGCATAGCCTTGGGTGAGCAGCGGGTGCCAGGCACTCTTCTTTGTGGTATGCCCGCTCGATATGGTCAATCCACTTGGTAGCAATCTGCAAACACTCATTCGAGTCCTTTTTCTCCTTCTCCAGCTGCTCGACTTGGAGATGCAGTCTGTCTTCACTCAAGTCCTCCATGTCCTACTAGACAATGTGTCAGTGATAGAGAGAACGACAAAGGAACCAAGATGCACCATGATCGACACCTTGAGCCCACCATGCTTCAACAAGTCCTGATCGTCCTGATCGACTCAATCTCCCATCTTGCACGCTCAATCTCCTTTTTAGGTTTAGCAACTGACTTCCTTTTCGTTTTGCTCCTTGATCAGCTTGTTCAAGTTGGCCCGCATGCACTCCGCCCAGCTGGACGCCTCTTCTTTTTCTTTGCGGACACTCAGCCCTGAGAGGAGCTCTCTGTGACGTGCCATGAGCACTTTGTGTAAAGGAGCACGTGGCGCTTAGCATTGGCAGTGGCGACAAGCTCAGTGAACTGGGCGGACTGACCCGCAGCTTGTTCATCGAGCACTGGCTCTGGGTCTATCACACTCACAGTGTTGTGAAGCACCATTGCAAGGGTGCTCGAGCGGGTATGGATGAGTTTGGCTAGAGGTGGTGGTGTCATGGGGTAAGAGCTGCTCAGACCGGAGACGGCAGACTTGCCAGAGTTAAAGGAAATGGTCTACGTGGATGCGGAGGTAGCGGCATGCGCAGCCCATGAGGTAGGCTTCAACTTGGGCCAAAGTCGTAGAGGGGGGCTTGTTGAGGTTGAAGAGGGTGCCGACTTTGAGGGTGCTAGAGACCTAGGAGGGCTGGGAGAGGAGGAAGAGGAGGATGGGAGCCACTCCAGGACTCAGTGGGAGCTAGAGTGCTTCCTTGCAACATAATATGATCTTCTCAAATAGAAAGACATGGTACTCGCGGTCGACTTCCGATTTAGTGATAGTGAAGATGTTGTCGAGGTGTAGACTGTCAAAATTAGATGGATGATGACCAGTCTTTGACGTGACCTTTGAGGTTGCATACAGTTTAATTGTTCTGAGGCCTCCATCCCGTCATTGTCCCATCTCACCATTGTGTTGTGCAGCGATGGCGAGTCATCCTCATCCGAGTCATCCTCGTCTTGATGCCTTTACTGAGGGACTGCAAACGACAATAAGAATAGTGTTTTAAGGTCCGGTCCGGTCCGGTCTTTTGCCTTATTTGGAAAAAAACCGGACCACAACCGGTTGTGCGAATTTCCTAATATGGAAAAAACCGGACCAGGACCGCAAAAAACCAATGAAAATGGTCTTTGTGGTCTTTTTGTTGGTCCTAGGACCAGTTTCAACTGGTCTTCATATAACCGGTCCGGAAGAACACATTCCCAGCTTTCTACTGATATTTTCTTTACGTAAATCGGTCCAGACGTCATGGAGATATGACCATTTTAATATGTAGTACTATATTCAAAGTATCTACTAAGTCGAACCAGTCTGTAGCTTGCTTCTGTGTGATCGGCAATCTTAGTGGTGGCTGTACCGGATGTAGTAGTGTCACGTGGGGTTAATGTGAGCCATGATTTATGTAATTCGGTGCACAAACAATTGAGATATGTCCATTTCCGAGTTACATATCAAGTGAAGATAGATAAATTGCTACAAATCCCAAATAAATTCCTAAAATAGTGCAAATATTTGGGGATGTGGGGACATATGTGGCCCTCAGGGGCACCGTTACGGTTTTTTAAAAGACCAGTATGGACCGGGTTTATAGCGGTTTTTTTAATTTCTGAAATAAAAAGACCAGGACCAAGACCACCATGACAAAAAACCGGTCAGGACTGGTCCACTATTTCCAGTCTTTTTCCGGTCCTGGTCTGGTCCAGTTGCAGTTTTTTTTCGGTCCTAGGACTGGACCTTTGAACACTAAATAAGAAGTTGCTCACCAAGTAAACAAAGATAGATCACTCACATCAAGCAACAGTGGATACTTGAACAAGTCGTTTGCAACAGAGTCTATTGACTCTCTTGCGATGTAAGGGGAGGGGGAAGAGTGGGGTTGGCTCGAAAATATCAGAGGACAAAAGGTCAACAAAGAGTGCTAACGGTGCTAACGACCTATGATTCAAGAGATAATGCAGACTGTCGCACCTTGACGAGGCTGTTGGTTGAATAACAATCCACACATCTGGTACCAACGTTCTCACCGACAATGTAATGTGCACCTCGTTGTCGTCGCATTCGGCATGTGTGCAGGAGAGGGAGAAGGAGAGGGAAGGGACACGGACACGTTGTCGTCATCACATTAGGTGTATGTACGGGAGAAGGAAGGGGAGGAGGGAGGGAGAAAGAGGGAGAGAAAAAATGAGAGGGAGAGGGAGAGGGAGAGGGGACGCGGCATAATGCAAAGAACATCTCCTTGTCCAAATACTTATTAAGCCAAAATTCTTCGACTAGTGTGCAGCTGTCACGGTTGGTGGAGGATAGGCGCTTATTTGCAGCCTTACCAAATCGTGGGACTAGACCTGCAGACGATCAAAGTTGTTCGAGAGGAATGACATTGCCCAGGTATGCACCGTTTGCCCTTTTTGCACATCGGAGAACGTGCATAGATGTGGCCAATTGAATCATATTCACTATCTCCTTGAGTGCATCAGGGAAACTGTCCCTCGGTTAATTTGGCATAATACTCCATATTCCTTTCTAATTTGTTCTACTTTGAATAATGTTGTGAATTACTCATATTATCAGGAATTATCAGCATTCGAAAACAAGTCAAATTATTCTACATAATTATACATATATTTCCTTGCATGTTCAATTGTTTTGGCTTATTTCAGTATCAAGAGAAAAAAAGTGTAGGAAAATTGTAACAAGTGTACAAAGCAAGTGCACAAAAAGCAAAGAAAGTGTACCAAGTGAAAAAGTGTAGGCCAAAGCGTACTAAGTCTACAAACAAAGTCTACAAAAAGTGTAGGACACAGTGTAGCAAGTGTACAAAAATGCGAAAAAGTGTAGGACAGAGTGTACTAAGTGTACAGAAAAAGTGTACAAAAAAAGTGTACAAAAAGTGTAGGACAAAGTGTAGCAAGTGTACAACAAAGCGAAAAAGTGTAGGGCAAAGTGTACAAAAAGTGTAGGACAAAGTGTAGTAAGTGTATGACCATTTCCTCTTATCTCATCCAGATTAGATCAGATTGATTAGATTGTCGCACCATCAGGATCACCTAAATAGGGGCTACAACTTTTGTTATGACACCAAACAGAAATAATGACTTTCCTTTTTTGGAAATAGATTTTCACACCTAGAAGTATACAAAAAGTGTACCAAGTGAAGTGTACCAAAAAAAGCGAAAAAGTGTAGGGCAAAGTGTACCAAGTGTACAAAAAAGTGTAGCCAGAAAAATGTAGCACAAGGTGTACCAAGTGTACCAAACCAGTTCACAAAAAAGCGAAAAAGTGTAGGCAAAGTGTACCAAGTGTACAAAAAAGTGTAGTCAGAAAAGTGTACCACAGGTATACCAAGTGTACACTTTTTGAGTACACTTTTTTGTACACTTGGTCTACTTTGTTCTACACTTTTTTGCTTTTTTGTACACTTCTTACACTTGGTACACCTTTTGGTACACTTTTTTGAGTACTCTTGTGTACATACACTTCATACATTTTTTCCCTAGTTGAAAATGCAAGGAAATATATGGATAATTATGTATAATAATTTGACCTGTTTTTGAATGCTCATAATTCCTGATAATTTGAGTAATTCCCAACAACCTGTTTCTAAATCCTAATAATTCCTGATAATATGAGTGATTCACAACATTATTCCAAATTAGAACAAAATAGAAAGCAATATGGTGTATTATGTTAAAAATTAACTGGAGGAAGGTTTTCCTGATCTTAACAGTCTCAACAGGCCAGCATGTCTGTAAATCACTGCACCTGCAATGTACCTGCCCACATGGAGTGCTTGGATGGGGCTCCCCTGGAACCCTCTCTATGTGTGCGAGGATATGCGCAGCCCGCGCTCTGCAGTCAGATATCAGACTAATGTGCCCCTATGCATATGTCTGTGAACATCATGGGCCATTGCACACATGCGGGACAACAATGGTGGGCCCGCCCGTGACACCATTGTAATAGTCTCGATGGGCCAGCACGAACATAAATGACTGCACCTGCAACAGACAGTCGTGAAAGGGATTGAGATGATGAGATTGAGGTTGATAGCATGTTAAGACAGTGAAAACAGTATTTCCAAGTGTGGAAAAGGACTTGGAAACACTGTTGCCGCTGCAGAAGGGGAGAATAATGAGTAAAAGATGGCAAGTCTATAGCGACAGCGACAGCAAAAATTTATAAGGTTGAAGCGGAGTTTAAAAAAAGTGTTAGCGCCACATCAGAATGTTTGAAGGTGAGGTGGAGGATGAGTGGGTGTGAAAGGGTTCAAGATGGCAAGGTAGAGGTTGATATGATGTTAAAACAGCAAAAATGGTATTTTCAAGTCCTTTTTCAAGTGTGGAAAAGGACTTGGAAACACTGTTGCCACTGCAGAAGGGGAGGATGAGCAAAAGACAAATGACAATGAAAATTTATACAGTTGAAGCGGAGTTTTAAAAAAGGGTTAGTGCCACCTCAGAAGTGTTAGCATTGCGTCTGAATGTTTTGAAGGTGACACTGCAAGGTAGAGGATGGGTGGGTGATGAAAGGTGGCGTGGCTGAGGCTAATAGCATCTTAAGAGAGTGAAAACAGTATTTCCAAGTCCTTTTTCAAGTGTGGAAAAGGACTTGGAAATACCACTGCCACTGCAGAAGGTGAGGATGAGTGAAAGATGGCAAGTGAAAGTGAAAGCAACAGTGAAGATATTTAATGTTGAAGCAGAGTTTCAGTAAGATAAATTATACATACTTGTTGTCATTAATTGTCTTGCTATCATTCAATCATGCGAATTTGTAAAATGACCAATATACAATGAGCGCTAGATATCTAATGTTTCGGATTTATTGTTCATCAGTATAGTTCTATATTTGCAATTTTCCAATATACTATTAAGTTTGTAACAGCTAAGAATACCAAAAAAAGTACTGCTTTTGGACACAATGGAATAAATTTACATTGGCGAAATAGAGACATCTTGATGATTTTACAAAATCACTCATGGGACATTCAGCAAGATGGCAAGCAGTGCTGGATTATACTGACTGGCCGATCAGCAACATGCCGAGCTGTAATTGTGAGCCAATCAGTCAACTGTGGGTACGGGTTATATCTGACTAGTGGGCTGATCGGCAATATGCCAAGCTACAGTGGTTGGCCAATCAATCAACTGTGAATACAGCTAGTAACTACAACTAGTTAATGGGCTGATCGGCAACATGGCAAGCAACACTGGTTGGCCAATCAGTCAACTACGGGGTACAGTTATAACTAGTTAGTGGCGGCCTGGGCCAATCGGCAACATGCTGAGCTACAGCGAATAGGACCATTGGTAGCCGAATTGTAGTTGTTGGCTGATCAGTCAACTGCAGAATACAGTCTTAATACCAAGCTAATGGGCAGATTGGCAATATGCCGAGTTCTGGTTATATCAGCCACTTTGTTGTTCACCGAGATTTTTACTCCATCGGCCCATGTTGGCTGGCCAGTCAGTTGCGGCAATTTGGCACATGGGCTAGCTGGTCATTTGCTGAAACAATGTACTGCATTATGTGACTATTATTCTAGCTGATCAAGAATTCACTTCAAGCTGCATATCAGAGCATGCACACTGCCATGACAAGACCCAAGATCATCTTATGTGCTGATGGTCACTATAGGCATGCTATCTATGGAATTGGCCTATATATAGATAATAGGTGACTATTCTGAACAAGCACTCTTGGCTAAGCTGTATTGTTCAAGGCTGGTGTCCAAAGTAAGAGTTTGAGATATTATCACTGTTTTCAAAGCTTTATTCATATTTGATTAGATGTATAGCTCAATGGCTATAATTGGATAGTGATGATGATGCAGTCCTTCGAGATTATGATTACACTAGACTGCTTATGGAGAAGTTCACCAGTCAGATTCTATGGAAAGAATATGGCATTGTTGATGATATTTTGGTAGGTATAAATTGCTTTTTGACATTTTAATTCTACTGATGTTCTATATTTGAAGCCATTTACTGCTGCTTTTCCTCGAGCAAATATTCATGAGCTCATCACACCTGATATTCTCCATCAAGTTATCAAAGGAACCTTCAAGGATCATCTTGTAGCATGGAGGCATATATCAAGCTTCACTTCCCTGATCCAGATGCTATTTTGGCTGATATTGATTGTCAGTAAGTATTTAAGCTACAATACACAATGGAGTATTATGGGGTATTTATTTGGTTGAATAGCATGTCACCACTCTAAGGGGTACTTATGTAATCACCTTCACAGCTAAATTAAGGTACAACATATTGCCAAGTAATCACAATGTCATACATAATTATTTTTAAACTCAATGTATTATATTCTATCATATCTATATCTGATCACATTGATTAGATAAGATTAAATCAAATTAAGATAAGAAAACATAACAAAATATATTTCAGTTTGTGATATGCTTTTCAAATTATATTTGGCCTACTAATGTATAAGAGTTCCACTCAGTCAATGGAAGTCCCACCATACACATAGGAATCCTACCATATAAATAGGATTCTCACATATGTCATACAGGAGTTCCACTATGTAAATGATATTCTTATATACTGTTGCTGGGTTAGCCCATGAATATCTTTGAGATAGCTCATAATGTAAATCTTTATTACTGGGCTAGCCCACAGTATGTTAAATGTTTGTTGTTGGATAAGAATATTTTTCTTTATAAGCTTCTTTCCACTAGTGTTATTTAGCCAGTTACATGTATTCATGTGAAAGTTTGATTTTCCATTCTGGTTTTCCATTCTTACAATTAATTGTACAGCCATTTTTCACCACAATAGTATGAATAGATATTTATCTGGCTCTCCTGCAGCAGTTGCTTAAATTTTATAATAAGATAGCACCATTGTGGTATCATAGGACTTGTTTATGATGCTAAAGTTATCAGAAAAGGGTGCAAAAGATGGGAAAAAAAAAAAAACCTGATACCCAATGGATAGGCCAGCCAAATGAGGTATAGGGATTGGCCAATTTGTAGCTATCATAGAGCTTATTTATAATGCTATATTTGTCACAAAATGGGGCAAAAAAGCCAAAAAAAAAAAGCCAAAAAACAACAAAAAAAACTCTGACACCCAATGTATGGGCTAACTCAAAAGAAATAGTTGGTGTGTAAACCCAATCAGAAATCTATAGTGGAGCATGGGCTTCCATACATGTCATTGGGTTAATCCAAGCATAGGCCAGGGGGGTCTTTGGAGACCAATCCTGAACCCCCCAGTAGGCCATATGCTCCCACCAAATATAAGGACCTAAGAGGTTCCAAAAAGTAGGTGGAAATGTCTCTCAAAGTGCTACACCAGCACAACTGTGTCATTATCGCAGGTACTGGCAATGGGAAGACCCTGTGTTTGCACTTCTCCTCCATCTGGAAACTATATCAATTACCATTTTTTTCCACTTAAGTGACTCCAAACAATGCAAGTAAGACAATATTTGACGAGTATCACTAATTCTACAAGAAGGCATGTAACACATGTCGTGAAGAGTGAGAAAATTGGGATCAAGACCATCACATCAATGAGACCCATGGCATCTGATAAAGTGCTATGGATTCCAGGTATGTTCATGGACTTTCAGTGTAAATCCTTCACATCAGGATTTTGATGATCTTGAAAGAGTATTTGGGATGGCAATTTTCAGCATGACCATAAAATGGACATCTTCCACAAATCACATGGCTGCTTTGGGAAAATTGCACAATAATTCAGAAGATCAACTGCATCCATGTTGATGAAGCTCATAATATAAAGATGCATTTCGACCCACATCATACAGCAAGTTTGCTTTGTTTCGTTTGATATCATATGCCACTGTTCTGTTATTAGGGGGCCTCTGCAACTATGACAACCTCTTTTTTTTATTTAGTCCCAGTGGCTTTCCATCCATCCATGGTCGTTCCTTCTAAAAACTCTTGTTTTTCACAATTCAAAGCAAGATGCAGTGAATGCAGCCGCATTCATGGAGGCAAGACTTCCATGGTGCCTTCAAAATTGTGGAGTTATCAAGCAATACCATTCTGAGAGGTCTGCCAGATATCTGCAACAAACATTTGAAGACTTCTCACAGCCCAATAGAGCATGCTGAATCCTTGATGTGACTGCAGGGGCTGCAACAACTGTAAGACAACAAGTGTTGGAAATGCAGATTAACTTGGTATATGTACTTAGGAATTGGACATATAGGGTGTACGCATCATGATCCAATGTGGGATATACAAAAAACATGGCTGAGGCAGCACAGAGAGCACTGGGTCGAGCAGTCCATGATCACAATCTCAGTTATGCTTAGCAATGGTCAAAGCCTGGGCATTTGACTTTCCACTGGATCAACTCAAAGCAGATGGTGGAATTGACTTGGATCTTGACTTGGATCCAGATAAACCATATGCTAGAGTGCTGAAGAAGAACTCAACAAGCAAGATCAAAGTATAGTGTTGATTCACTTTGTTCAATTGAATACTTGCCTTCGTGGGGTTTTTGCGGTGTATCTTGGTGATATATCACCTGAAAGTGAGACCTGTGGCATAAAAAGTCAACTTGAAGTACCTGCTCTTGATATTCTGTGGCTTTACACTATACTGCACTGTGGTGTTGTGATCGTCATGAAGGAACAACATGTTGAAAGAACTCCAGTCCGATGCCAGTCCAACTTGAACCCAGAGTATCCTAGTCTGACACAGTCCGACTATTATTGAAGACATCCTTTTTATGATTATTCTTGGTTAGCACCTTGTAGAGGACTTGACAAAACTATTCCTGAGTTCCGGGCCAAATCTCCACTGATCAGTATCATTCTACTTAGATTGCTCAAGAGAAACCAAAAACTCAAACTAGAGTATCTACCCGTGTACCCATATGTTGTATTCAACCTGATAACACTTATGGAGAAAAAACACTGCTTAAAATAGAGTGAGATCAATCAGGTAAATCAATATCTATGAATACTAGCCAGGAAAAGTTAACTCCACTATCACCACTTAGTCCAAGTATAGTTCTGAGTCACACCTATACTGGAAGAACCAAATTCTAGTAATCTATAGGATATGAATCTGGATGACCTTTATGTTGATCCACCTACATAATTCTTTATCTAAATGGATTTGCCACTACTATTACGAACCCTGTTCCAACAAGTACTTATCTGCGCATTTCAACCAAGTGCTTGAATGTGTACATCCCTATCATAATTTACCCCTTGGCACCAGACACTCCTAGAAAGGAACCTCTTGTCCACACATTTTGGCCTAGTTCCCAAATGCACAGTATTACCCTCCAAAATGAGTGCTCATCTGGGTATTTGAGCGCAGTGCCTAAATGTGCACATGGCTACATAGCCACAACATGAGGGATATATGCTGCCTACTAGTATATCTATTACTAGGAGTATTGATTGGCTGTGTTGATACATGCCCTAGCTGCATTGTAGTATAGCCTTGATCAGACCATGTATAGTACTATAGTATATAAGTGAATAGAGAACAGCAGAACTTGCCAGTCAAGTTCTTGCTGGAATCTCCACCATCATTGTGTGGTCCCCTCAACTGTCCCCTCCTTTCCTCCTCATCCTTTGGCCCTCCTTGGCCTACTTTTCATCAGCCTACGTTGTCAACACTTGTGGAGCCCTGTACTCTCACCGATACTCAGTATTGTTTGGTGGTTGCCAACAACTACATGTTCACAGCAGCTGTTGCTATTAGTAGAACTCCGGTTCATTACCAAGATGTTAAAAAGCTATCATTAAGTGAACAGAAAGAATGGCAAATATTGATGGAAGAAGAGTTGAAATCTCTTCACGAATAATGTTTGGGAACTTGTGGATCTACCTCCAGGTAGAAAACCCATCATAGGGAGATGGTGTATGTAACAAAGAGTGATGGTTGTAAAAAGGCTTGATTTGTTGCTAAAGGCTGGACTCAAATCTATGGAATAGATTTTGAAGAAACCATTTCTCTCATCGCTTGTTTTGAGACAGTCCAGCTTCTACTTGCATTAGCAGCATTAGAGGATTGGGACATTAAAGCTCTTGACGTAGAAACAGCATTTCTCTGTGGAGAATTAGATGACCATGAGGAGCTTTACATGGTATAACCAGAAGGTTTTATCAAGAAAGGGAAAGAAAACAAAGTTTGTCAACTTCATAAAGCAATCTATGGACTTAAAAAAGCCACTATCAAATGGAACAAAACTTTACACAAATCCCTAGTTCAAATGGAATTCAAATGTACTGTCTCTGACCCAGGTGTTTACATCAAATATATTGGGAAAAACAAGATTCATGGGAAGTAACACTAAACTAATCCTTGAGTACATTAAAGTGTTCACTACACAATGTGAATCTTGTGTATTAGGAGATGCTAAAGAATATCTTGGCATGTCAATTACTAGAGACTGTTCTAAAGGCACTCTAAGACTAGACCAAATTGGCTATGCTGATAAAGTTGTCAAACAATTTCAGCTAGAGAATGCAAAATAAGCTAGATCACCTCTTCCTTCCAGTTACATATTGAGTCCTAATGAAAATAAGGAAGATGCTAAAAGGTCTCTACCAATCCATAATAGGATTATTACTCTTGGCACTAGACCAGATCTTGTATATTCTGTAAACAAGATGTCACAATTCTCAGCTAATCCATCCAAAGACTACATTAATCAAGCACTATATATAGTCTGGTACCTTTCATATACCAAAAATGGATCCATTATGTTTAATGGTTTAGCTAAAAAAAAATGGCTTCTCAGCCCATTGTGACACTGATTCGGCTGGTGATACAGAAACTAGATGATCTACCTCTGGATACTATATATTCTGTTACAGCTGGCCCGGGTAGGGTCGGTTGTAGACTTGAATACAAAGGCTAAGACGATGGATAGGCCGAGCAGACTTAACGTCTGGCTAAGCCGAAGGGCTAAGGGTTCTTTCGAGGAGGAACTCACGAAGAGTCACGTCACTCGAAGACTAAGACTCAGGATATACCCGAGATAGACAGAGGACTGAAGGATGAGGGCCGAAGCACTCGAGGTTTGGGCAGAGGATACTCGGTGGGATTTCAAGTAGCTCTAGCTTAGGAATACATGAGCTAGTGAGGGAGTCCTTAAGTACTACGAGATGGAAGGCGATGGAATCGCAAGGAAGGGAGGAGTCATCCGCAGTGTGGAATGAGTCAGAAGCTGCGGATTGCTAAGTGGTACAGTAAGCGGATGACGAACGATGAGGGGATCAAGAGTCAGAAGAAGCGTCATAGAGATAGGAAGATATTGGATCAGCGATAGGAAGAGATAGGAACGAGATCGGAGAAAGGCGGACCGTCAGCGATGTGAAGTAAGTGAAATCGCCGGAGGTCTATGATACAAGGTGAACAAGAGGTAGAGACGATAAGCGAAGCAAAAGGAAAGAGAAAAGAGATATAAGGAGAACCTCGGAGACAATCGTAACATATTCCTTGCAGATGCTATTGTCTCCTGGTCTTCACATTGACAAAAGGTAGTTGCTCTATCTTCAACTGAAGCAGAATGCATTGCCATGACAGAAACTGCTAAGCAACTTGCTCAGATATGACATCTCTTCACTGAGATAGGTCATGAGATTAAAGGACTATTACCACTTAATTGTGATAATCAAGGCGCCATGTTTCTAGCTTCTAATCCTGCTCAAGAAGGAAGATCTAAGCACATTGCTATCCAATATCATGACATTCGAGATCCAGTACAAGTTGAATGAACTTGAATTGTACTCATAATGTATCAACTACCGATCAAAAGGCTGATCTCTTTACTAAGAATGTTACCTTTGATAAATTCTGAATTGGATGTATCTATCTTGGTCTTACCAATTACCCTAAACAGGCATATTATTACCTAATGGATTTCCACTAGAGAAACTGCCTTCTCAATAATTGTGTTGTTTGACTTTTTTGCACCCCATGTGTATTGCCAGTCTTTTGTTTGGTCAACTTTACCCCTGGCTGCTGACCCAGCGTGACAACAACAACAACAAAGATAACAAGACGACAATGAGATGTTGTCATCTGAACTGTTCTTACCCCACACCTCATCCTGGCATTCTCCCATCCTCTCGCCTTAGCATGCAGAAGCAACCCATTGTGTCACGACTTGCTCCTGCATGTCACCCCCACTGTTGTTTGCCCATCCACCCCCCGGCATCCCCTTGCTCCTAGTAGATGATGATGACAACCTCACCCC
>JBBPNI010000564.1:0-19992 GCA_038091135.1 Leccinum fibrillosum | reverse complement strand
GGGGGGGTATTGGAGGTGGTCGAGTGTGCTGGATACGGGTGAGTCGAGCTGCGGAATGGGAAGTGGTTTCATAACGCCTCGGGTGAAGTCTTTGGGGGGAGGAGGGGGAGGAGGAAGGGACGGTGCGGGTGAGGAAGGCCCGTTGTCGACGACCATAGGGTGTTTGCGACAGAGTCTGACGAAGAAGCGATTGACGTGCATCATATCTAGGGAGTAGTAGCCATGGTGAGTAAATATAATAAAAATATAACAATTAGATCGAGATTAGATGAATTTCTATTGTTTACGTAATTGAGATGGTCCGTGCGCCGTGGCTGTACCGTGAGAAGATGTGAAGGCTGTGACACAGTGTTGTGACGGTGCTGTTTGCAGATTTCCCCCGGCTGTCGTTCGTACGCTAATCACGGCCAGGTCACACTGCGGGCCAAAATGATAATCCACCCGACTCATTTGACCCCTCCACCGCGTTTGCCTCCCCGCGATCACGTATACAAGGGAAAGTTTACCAACAGATCCTGGCACCAATTGCCCCCAGAACTCGTCAGGTACGTCGACGCCACCTCACCTTCGTCATAGCCAATGCCTCTTTCATCAGGGCCATTGCTACACACTACCTACACGACTTACAGCATGTAAGTTACTGCCCCCTCACTTGGGACGCGAAGGAGCTATGGCATCCGAGAATCGTCTACACCACATTTCGTGATGCAATCCAGCTCGAAAAGCTCATGCAGGTCTCCCCGTCTTGGGCTGCAGCGCGTATGTAACCCCCTCGTTCTGCACCCTTTGATACCCTCCCTCACCCTTTTTTTCCCAGTCGAAACCCATCTCTTCTGGAACAAGGCCTGTGCTGTCCTCGATCCTCACGACCTCCTCGCCCATTATCAGTATGTCCGTCCCCACCCTCCCCCCTCCCCCGCGGGCGCTGCTGCTGCCCCTGCACACCTCGGTCTCTCGTATCGAATATCCCCCTTCCGCCACTTCCGTCAGATGACAGCCCGCACTTGTTTTGTCTGTCGCATCAACTCTCCATTCTCCTCCATCGGCCTTGCTGTAGCCAAGAGAACACATCACACACTCACCCTGGGCTCCATTGCGCTCTGTCGCGACCACCGCAAAAACTCGTTCTGTGGTCTATGTCTCCGCGAGGCTCCCCCCGCTGAAACAGACCCCCAATTTGACGTGCACCCAAATGCCGCCCGTTTCACCCCCTATCACCAGCCGTACGGTCAAGCGATGGGCGTACCCGCCTACAGCTCCTACTCCGCCCCTCTCAATCCTGCCCTCATGGTATGTTGTGCCGACAACGAAGACGACGATACTTGGCCAAACGTAGACGCGACTTGCCGTTCTTGTCGCAGCGAATGGCTATGGCAACGCATCTCCACCAGCCTTCGCGACCGCGAAGCAGTCGGAGGTCCCCGCTTCGTACCCAACTCCTCCCGCAGCTTTTCAACCAAAGATCGCATCCCCCATTCTCGTTTCCCCCCCGCGAAATACGCGTCTGCAGACTGGGAGACGCGTCAAACTGTCGACGCGTTTATAGACCTAGGAGAAGGTTCGATTGCCGAAGTTATCGCCGTGGCGCGGGAAAAATTCTGGCTTCGTTCCCAGACTAAAATGCCAGAGCTCATGGAACAGGCTGTCGCTGCAACACGCTGGGCTGGCGAAGGCATGACCGTCGATTTCGCCCCCGTCATTCATCCTCCCGTCGAACATCATGCCTCTTCCGCTCTACACCACCTTGCAGATGCAGACAGCCCAGGTCGCAGCACCTCCCCTTCGCCACCCTCGCCACGCTCTGTACAGCGCTCCCGTTCGCCCTCCCCGCGCTCCGTGTACTCTTCCGAGTACGAAGGCTCTGAGGAAGAAGAAGACCCAGAGCTGCTTTCGCTGACAGAGGACGCCGGCGGCGTGCGTGAGCTCGCCATCGCTGACTGGGCACGCACGCGCATCCTCGACGGACACTGGTGCAACCCTGCTGACCAATGGTACGGGTACGCCTGGCCCGCAGGCGGAGGCGTTCGCGACGTAGGCGAGGACACAGAGAGCGAGCCGGATCAGGACGAGGACGTACGTGATGGGTGTACCGTGCGCCGGACTGTGCGCATCGAAGCCGTGCACCCGTGTCCATGGACTGTGACGTCAAACTCATCTGTTTCAATTTCCGCGACGACTTCACCGACGTCGGCTGGGCCTGGTTCGCCTACCTCTCCCTCGTCGACAAATGACTCTGGCGACGACACTCACCCAAGTCTGTCAACGGTGCGGGCACACGCCCCCCCTTCTTTTGGGCTGTGCGAACAAGCGTATCACGCGTACCAGAAACAGCTGCGGTTGATTCTCTTGCCTGCCATGACAAACTTGGTGCGCAAGTGTGTGATGGAGTGGACGAACGGGCTTTTTGGCGTGGTCGATCCGGCGACGAGGGTAGGTAAGATGGGTCTCGAGGAGGTGTTGGCAGAGTTGAGAGCGCCTGGGCTGTGGTTTGATGGAGTTGATTGGGCTGCTGGGGGGTTGCAGACGGGGTCTGTCAGGGAGAGGGAGCGCCAGCGGGAAAGAGAAAGGGAACGAGAACGAGAACGAGAGAGAGACAAGGACAGGGAAGAAGACTCAGCGAGCAGCGCCTCGTCTCGCAGCGGAGGGTCGCACACGACCAGTCCGGTGTTGAGCACAACGACATTACAGACGACGCCTTCACCCCCACCTGTGCATGAAAAGGAAAAAGATACCTGTGCGGCAGCGGTCGTGGCTACTCCTCCATCCCCTCCCCAGGTCCCACCTCCACCCGCGCCTACAGCACCTCCGGTGATGATTCCGATACCCATATCGCCCGTGTTGCCTTCGCCGCGGTTGATTCATCCGATTCCGTATGTGCCCGTGACGCTGGCACATATGGCGCAGTATAGTTTAGATGCATTCAAAAACGTGCGTTCATGCCGTTATATTCGGTTGGGATAGTACTGACCACATGACGAACAGGTATGGCGAGAGGCGTGTGCGCCGTTGTATCACTGTCGGTGTACGATATGCGAGCGGGCGACAGTGAAGGCGAATATGGCTGCTGGGCATACAGTGCCTAGTCAAGGAGGACAGGCCCAACCTGCTCCCCCGAATGCGAAGGTAGATGCGAATGTAAAGCCACAGACGACTCCGGCGATGGTATACCAATCACATCCCACACACCCGGAGGTTGTACTGGAGGAGGTGCGTACTGCTCCAAGACATGCGGTGACGAGAGAGGAGGAGGAGGAGGAGGAGGAGGAATTGTATGAAGAAGAGGAAGAAGAGGAGGGTGACGAGGCCGAAGACGAAGACGAAGAGGAGGAAGAGGGAGATGGACTGGAAGCAGAAGAAGAGGAGGAAGATGAAGAAAGCGAAGACTCGTCAGTCGACGCACATGCACACGCGGGCGGGGGTGGGTCTCCGCGGCGTCGTACCCCTTCAACGCACCTTCACACGGACGCGGACACGGATGCGCAAACGGGAAAGATTGGGCCGCCGAGGGTGAATCCGCGGAAACGGTCGTCAGATGATTTGGATGCGGTCCCGGGCGGTGATATTGATGCCTCTGTGGACGCTGGCGCTACGGGAGGAGGGACGCGCGTAGGGACTCCGCCAAAGAGGGTCAAGGTTGGGGTGCACGATTCTGTGGCCGAAGAACGTGCGGTCAAGGGATCCGTAATTATCTCACCGCCTGTGACGGGGACGGGAAAGGGAATCGTCAACGCGACGACGCCTACGACGCCTGGGTCCGGGTCGCGCCAGAGGAAACGATCATCGGAGGAGCTCGAGGTTAGTGGGGGTAGTGCGAGCCCGCGATCTGGATCTGGATCAGGCGCTGCGGGGGGAGGCGAGGATAAGCAGCAGAAGCGGTTACGTGTGGATGGGTCGGCGTCGGTCAAGGTCAGAGAGAGGAGTGCCACTCATCGCCCACACGCGAGCGCAGTAAGGACGTCGTTGCGTTCTTCGAAATCGTCTCCGCGGTCGACCTCGACCTCGACCTGTACTTCGACGCCTGGGACTGGTCTTGGAGCGTCTCCACCATCGTCGGCATCGGCATCGATGAGGATGAAGAGCGTGGACGTGAACAACGGAGATGGGGGAATTGGGTCGCTCAAGGCGGGGTTGGTGAACGGGGGCGAGTTGGACGGGTTGTACGTGTTTGAAGAGACCTCCTAAGGTTGAGGAGGGGAACGGGTTTGGGTTTGCGATGATGGGCTGGGGATTGGGTCTCACACATTGCTGCCGTCTACAGGCGTGACGCCCTCCACCCCACTCTCCATTCTATTCTATGGATCACGGGGCAGAGGGTGAGGGATGGGAGAGGAGGGGAAAAGTGGTAGGTGGTAGGTGGTAGGTGGTAGGTGGTAGGTGGTTGACCCCGTCGACCAGGGGACGCCTTCCGCTCACTTTTCGTATGTCTGTGTCTCCTTGTTTGTCTGACATCCACCCGCACCCTTGTACTGTGTTTTGTTTTCGTTCTTGATTCGGAATGGTGTTCCCTCGTGTATCTTACGTGTTGGTTTCTTTTCCTTTACTTAACCCTGTGTTTCCATGACTTCACTCGTGTTTCCGGTTCGTTTCGTTCCGTTCCAAGTCCGTATGAGTTGACATCAAGTCCTGCCCTCTGAAAAAGTTTGTACGAGTATACCAATAACACTGTTTTTTTCCTCATATTTCTGTCATCGTACTATCCTCATGTCTGCATGCATGATGTCAGTCTGACTTCGATATATGTAGACTAGTGATCACTAGAAGGAAAAAGAAAAGACAACCTCATGCCCGCTGGCTGGATTGAACAACCGACCTCATCATTACGAGTGACGCGCTCTACCACTGAGCTAAGCGGGCTCCTGTGGAAAGTGGATTATCTCGTATTATTATTGGGTGATGCCACTGTGGAATGCAGCGATGTATGATCGGTATTGTCCACGATCGTCGTCGAATACAGATACATACCATGTGTCTGCCGACGTAACGGATCGATCGTATCCGCATACGTGAGCGGAGCGGGAGGTGGAGCGATACGCTCAGCGTACTACGATGTATTGTGTTTCTGGTAGACTAGTAGAGACTCAGTTATTACTACTGGAAAGTCCTGCAACGTACAAAATGTAAGTGGTGCATATAGTACATAGCACGCGGTGAGTCACTGTGTACTTGGAAGTCGTCAAATCATCAAAGGAATCATATCACAACATCAATCCCACGATTGCTCAGGTTGCGACACGCTAGCTGCTACTGCCGCCCCTTGCTGCTGCTGCTTGCGACGCGCCTTCTCCTTCTTGGCCTTCCGCTTGGCACTCCCGTTCCGCCGATTCCCATAGTATGTATTGACGATCTCGCGCAAGAGTTCTTTGAGCAACCCGCCCGTGTATGCGCTCTCCTTGGGGAATATCCTGCCCTTCTTCGTGTACCGCCGAAGCTCCTCGAGTGTGTCGAACTTGCGCACACGCTGGCCGGTACGGGCGCACTCGAGGAGGTCCACGATGTTTACATGGGCGTCCCAAACGAGCTGTTCCGATCAAAGGAACGTCAATCCCAGACATTAAATAAGACGTCGATATCCACTTACCTTCTGACATTCCTTGATAGTGTTAGGAACGGGCAAAATATCGATCGCAGCACACAAGTTCTGCCACGCAGCCAGGTCGGTGGCCGTGCCGTACACGAAATTGAACTGCTGCACGAGCGCGTCGTTGAAGTCGACGCGGGCGACCGACAGCGCCGTCGATTCGGTCTCCCACTGCGCGACCCTGCGGAGGCGCTGAAAGTTGGTGTGAGCGGTGTGGTTCTGCTCGTAGGTGAACCCGAGGCGCGCGAATTGCGCGAAGAAGTCTTCGAGGGGCTCCACAGTTGCGGTGCTCTCGTGCTCGCTCATCCTTGAAGCCTTGGACTTTGAGTTGGCTACTACTAAGAGGACGTCAGGCTCAAGTTTGAGAGTTGTAATGGTTAGAAGGAAAGAGCCTTACAGATACGTTGTGCGACGCGTCTTTGGTGGACCCCCAGGTACCTGGCTGGAAGATGTGGCGGGAGTGAATCAAGACGACTGCAGAGAGAAACCCTATTTATGGTTTCCATGGTGCTGTGCCACTGCTAGCTCCTGTGCGATTGCGCCATCGTGCATCAATTCTATTGTGTTTTTGACAGTCACCAGCAAGCAGAACATCGTGGCAGTTCCTTTGCCACTCGGTCACCGATGGGTATGTATGGGTCCGCTTGTTCTGCAACATGAGGCGAACACGTTCCGGATTGGAAGGAACAAAGTGACTCGGAGTGAGTTATCCACGTTGTTGTGGAGTCATTTTTCCAAATGAAACGTTCAACTGTGGATCTGTCGCAGTACGTGATTTCCGCGCGAATTCACCGCGGCACCTTCGCGCTTGGGCTGAGAGCATTCGTCGAAGCACTACATTAGTCTACATATGCCGGAACCGGATTCAGAGTCGGTGACCATGGGAAAAGTTGTACCTAGCTAGTTCTCAGCGGGAGAACCGTCGTTTTCTCTTTCATGCGGCGTATTGTACAGTATGGAAGGCTTGCACTAGTGAGAAGTGGGTCACATTACAACGAAGATGTTCTCGAGACTCGATCGTTGCATTTCAATAGGTGTATATGTCGTATAAACGTTAGGTTATTGGGTAACGGAGATCTGTAGATCGAATATTATTGTGCTATTCAGTGACCGTGGATTGCCATCGTCGTCCTTACCGTTGACAATGCTGAGCGCTGAATATGAATTCTCAGACACGATCACACTATTCTGATTAACGCTGATTAAAGTGATGATCGTGATTGTGATGGAGTGAGTGCCAGTGCGAGCGGTTGTAGTCGATTCTAAATGCATATGTACTGTAATACTGGTGGCCCGGGAGCGTTGCTAGGCTACGGCGTACTCACCATCCAATTGTAATGAAGTTTCTGTCTCGCATTCTAGAATCGCTGGACCCTGCAGCAAGGCACAATGTTGTTGTACATATGTACGATAAGCCAGTGAAGTAGCTGAGTTTAATATCATCGCCCAAACCATATCATCAGACCATCAATTCTTGGAGGACTACTTAGACTGCGACACGCCGGCCGCTCCTTCCCCAGCCGCTCCTTGTTGCTTCTTGCGACGCGCCTTCTCCTTCCTCGCCTTCCGCTTGGCGCTCCCGTTCCGCCGATTCCCATAGTACGTGCCGATGATCTCGCGCAGAAGCTCTTTGAGCAACCCGCCCGCGTATGCGCTCCTCTTGGGAAATATCCTTTCGTCCGGTTTCGTCAACGTGTATGTCCTGAGCTCCTCGAGCGTCTTGAACTTGTGGACGGGCCTTCCCGTACGGGCGGCCTCAATGAGGTCGACGATATTGACGTGTGCGTCCCAAACGAGCTAAGTTGTCGATCGATTCGGCGTGTACGTGTGGCCCATCAGCACATCCAATGCTCCACAATACATTTAGTAGCATCACTCACCTTCTGACACTCCTCAATGCTATCCGGAATGGGCACAATATCAATTGCAGAGCACAAGTTCCGCCACGCGGCCAGGTCGCTGTCCGTACCATAGATAAAATTGAACTGTTGTACAAGCGCGTCGTTGAAGAACGATCGAGCCTCCAACAGAGCCGCGGGCTTCTCGCACCACCGCGCGATGTTACAAAGGTGGTTAAAGTTACGATGTGCAGCATGGTTCTGGTTGTACGTGAAGCCCAACCTGGCGAATTGCGCGAAAAATTCTTCGAGTGGCGTTGTGCTCTGGCTCATGGCGGCGGCGTTACAGCCTTGGGGCTACTACAAACAGGGCGTGGCGTCAGTCTGCGGAGGAATCGCAACGTTGGGGGAGCTCTTACTGAGGATCCAGTTACGGGTGTTGTGCGACGCGTTTTGAAGACCCTCCAACCGGAAGATGTGAGGGAAATATTTCTTGGGGGGCCTCTGAGACGACTGGGAGAGCCTATTTAAGGTGTCCATGGTGCTGTGCTGCGGTGATGCTAGGCTTCTTGTTCCTGTGCAATTGCGCCAACAATTCCATTGTACATTTGATCGGTCACCAGGTAGCAGAATACATGTTCCACCGCAACTTTGTGGGTTTGAACGTGGGTCCATTTGCTCCACAACATGAGGCGAACACGCGGGGAATGCGCATTGGGCTCCCACAGTGAGTTCGAAGTCAACCACGATCATCCAATGGAGGAAGGCCATGATTCAGCTTAGATGAATTCGTTAGCGCTGATGCGGCATATAGTACGAGCGCTAGAAGACTGTTGCGGAGTCACTAGCTGAGTTCTACCCGCGTGTACGCACGAAATCGGAAAACCGTCGTGCGGATGAAGACAAAGCCACACATTCATGACATCAGATGAAACCGACACTCCATCCACCGGATAGTACTTGCGTCTGGGTTTGAGGCTGGGTTGAGACGCAAACATCACGATCGTTCACGAATCACGAGAGAAGACAAGCTGGTGCGGTGGGCCAGTGAGCATGAATTTCATACACGAAACTCACGAGGAATGGACTTAACTGATCCGACTCGGGGCCACGATGGAAACCACGGTTGAAAGCCTGGACACTTGAGAGCGGAAACAATATCTGATTGAAGACATTTATTCCACAGGGTGCGGGCTCAGAAAGTCTCTCGGCCAATTTCCCAAGACGCCCGTTTAGCTCAGTGGTAGAGCGCGCCACTCGTAATGGTGAGGTCGGTTGTTCAATCCAGCCAGTGGGCAGCTTTTTTTGCTATTTTCAAGAAATAATGGAATGACCAAGACTGTCTATGGGTCCTGCCAGGAGGCTAGGCATGACCATTCTTCACCCAGCGATGTGTCCTTGAGTATTGATCATGTGTTCGAAGTTTGATATGGACTCACCTTGGGCACTCTTCAGGGACAATATAGCTTCAAGAAAAGGCGTCGCACCAGTGAGGATTAAGTTGAAGGAGCCAAGGGGCCTCGTTACATTGGTCTGTTCAAACAGCACAACTTGACTAACTCATCAATGATCAATGATCACTCGGTCGAAGGAAATTGCTGTATATGCGATACAGAAGTTGAACAACAGAACGAACGTGATCCACTGATGAAGGGTCCCAGCCGCGACCATAATTCTCTGTCTATCGAGCATACTCGAGGTGAATACCTTTGCCGTGATAAGCCTGCAGAATCGGGTGCCAATATCAGGTAGGTTCATAGAATTGCCCGTTGCCTTCCGTTCTCATCCCCCTACCTTTGAACCCAGCGAAATGTCACATCCTACTTCCAGGTGACGTCTTCTGAGGAATGTGGTGGCTTGTATTGACCTCATCGCAGGGCGAGTATTTCGCTTTTTGGTGGAAGGTCTGCATCTCAGACCGAGTCAGATGTATGCAGTGTTTCAACGATGCACCTCCTCTATCCAGGCTCCCTGCGAGAGGCAGCCTACATGATCGGATTCGAAAGGGACGGCGACATTGTGTTCGCTACCGGCGCATACAGCCCTTTGTTGGTGAACATTGCCTTTAATACTAACCCACTGGCGAGTTGTGCCGCTGCCGTCTCCATCGCACCACTGAGGCACGGAATGAGGCTGTAGAGCAATCAACTTTCGAGCGAGTATTTTGACTTGTTCGATGTCCTCTGCTCGCTGACAGGAACTGTACTGGTGTGTTGCCAGTGTTTACCCTTCGAGCGGCTATTACGTCCAGCAGGTATGTTACGATTTTTTTTTTTTTGCGAGGTTTACCTTAGCATCATGTCATGTCTGCTATCGTACATCGACATTGCGATGCACAGCTCTTCTAGCTTCAGCATCCACCGCGGGTCTAAATACTTGGCCAGCACCCTTCCCATCGTCAACTGGACTCTGTAGTGGGGTGTCACCGCGCGCGAGTCGGCGCGACACTAAACTCGGTGTTCATCAAGGCAAGTAACCCCCAGGGTGGAAGACCCACAGGACGATGATCCTTACTGCTTTACTAGGTCGTCAATACCGGCTGATCCCTCGCTCCCATGCTGTTCGAGTTGCCTTCCAGGATGGCCTCCAAGGGGAACTTACTTTGATCACTACCGCGAGCAACCGAGAACCCGAACGCTGTGTCCCGACTTTCTCTTCGATCCCTTTCGCCCAGGCGCTCAATTACGCCGGCGTACAGCGTCAGCACATTGACTGCATCTTTTATTTGATGGGGTGATATGTAGCAGAGAGGACCTTTTTTCTTCTTTCTCGGTGAACTTTATGACACCCGTTTGTGGGCATGAATTTACTTTTGTCGTACAAGAGGGAGTTTAAGGATACATGAACTTGATGGCGACCTGCACAAGTTAAACCAAGTCCTGAGCGCAACCCAGGCTGGAGCTGCTATAATGTACACTGAGTCATTGTGGACATTTGCTCTACTGATTTGCCGACGAAAGGGTGGATGAAAACAAATTCTACCGTATATATTGATTCTAGCGCAACGAACCAAAGTCGTTCAAGCCTCTCTTATATCAACCGCCTCAGCTCTACACGCGCAGCCTGAAGTCTCTCCAACTTGCCCTGAATCTCTTGACGGGCTGACACGACGCTGATGGGTTCCTCCAACATGCCCTTGCACCGCTCGTATCCGTCCAGTCCAGTAATTTGAAGTCCCTCCCGGAGCGCCTTCTCGACCCCCTTCTGTATACCCAATACAAGTTCGTGGTCGATGGCCATTGGAACCATATCTGCGAAACGCTTGTACGCGACTGTGAATGCGCAGGGGTCAACTTGTCGTCTCACGACGAAAATATGGGTTGTAACTTTACCTTGGAAGTAAGCCCGCACGCTCGCCATGATGTTCAGAGCTGGATCCCATGGATCGGGGGGAAGTAGCTTGGGGAGGTCGGTCGCCTGGACCGATATTCCTAGTTCATTAAGGCCAGCGAGGACCTTGTTAATCCGATCCTCGTGATCCTGATAATTTTTGTTCTCCCCGCGAAAGACGAATTGTTGGTTCTGTCGTCCCAGCCGGAGTTTGGCCACCAAATCGCGCTCACCCCGGGCAGCTTTGTAGTAGCTGAGGAATTTCTCTTTATAGTCGGCGTAATAATGCGTATTGAGAGTGGTTGGGCCCCGTTCAAGGTCGAGTAGCCACTGGATCCTCTCCTTGGTTCTTTCGGCGGCCTCGTCGAGATGATCGTGAAGGATAATTCTATGTCATGGTGAGCCTCGAGGATATACAAACAAAGAACTCGTGACCCACAGGATTGCTTGCATTGCATTGCCATTTCCCATGTGCGCAAAGTGCACTTCCACGAGTTTCCTAAGATCAGCTCTCAAAATCTCATAAACATTATCAAAGAGGACCATTGCGGGTGGGCTCCACTTCTGCGTAAAACCTTCGATGTAGTTGCACTGAACCACGAAAGGAAAATTGTCTGGAAGCTCTCGGGTACGCGCACTGGTAAAGTTGCATCAGAATACGAGATAAAGCAAAATCAGAAGAGCAGTGACTACCTTTGCGCTTGCTTCAGGACTTGGTCAACATAGACCTTGCTACCCTCTCTGTGATGTTCACCCGCTGATGAATCTCCACTGTCTCCATCTTCGTTGGCCAAAAATGCAGCCTCTGGCAGTTCCTTATTCTCCGTCTTCAACCATGGAACGAAGTACGGAGCAGTTCTCCGAATGGCAACCTTGAAGGCTTCCTGGTAAGGGCGAATACATTGCAACAATCCATCCTCTTCAGAGGTACCCTTCACGCGGCGCTCCAAATCTCGGGTGAAACTTCCAAGGAGATGGAGGACTTCACCAACAGGATCCGAAGATGGAGCCTCCGGGAGAGCAAGAAGCTTCTTATGTGTCTCTTGGATAGCGTTCATTAACTCCTCCTGAATCTTAGGTAGCCTAGGCGAGTTTTCAAAGGTTCGTCCGCAATTTAAAATGATATAACTGACCTCTTCGAAATCAGCTCTGACAAAATATGCCCCAGTTTCTCCGTCAGGTGACTTGTTCTCAGGTACCTTTGATGCTGTGGTTCAAGAGAACTCCATGGTTGCACCGAGGTGAACCATTCATTTTCATATCGACGTGCCTCCTCCCACGTAATTCCCTTGGAGACATCCTGTGAAGAAGGTTGTTTGACGCAGTACCAATGATTAACCAATGGTTCTGTCTCGTTGCGGAGGATGCGGAGCCATCCATCTTCATCACCCGGGGGAATACGGTCGGGCTTAGTGAGGACCCCTGTTGAAAGCATGGATCAATACTTCAAATGTGAGAAAAGCTTAACCGTTGTGGACTCACCAACAGTTCTCTGTCCAAGCGGGTCGTATTCCTTTGCTATCTGGTGTGCTCCTTGGTTTTCAAAGTCGGCTTACAAAATAATAATATTAGACTCATCTGAAACACGAGAAAATACTTAACCACCTACTCTCACAAGCCACGGTGAGCAATATGACGCAACTTGGCTTCCCTATGTATGAGGTAACCAATGACTTGACAAGCTCTATGTCACGGTCATCACTTCCCCTCCCGACGCTGGCAATGAGACCCGGAAGATCCACAAAAGAGAGATCCGTGAGTTCTGGGCCACTGATCTCCAGTGAAACGTAATTCTTGGAAAACGACACTTCATGTTCATCTGGCAATTCGTCCTGATTGAGGTACCTGTCAGGATTCTTGGAAGGATTGAGGATGGCCCTCTGGGCACGCCGGATACGATCCTCGACCAGCGATTTATCGGTGATAGGACTACCAAAGGAAACAATCTTCACATCGATGGGTACACCGCTGGCATCGGTACTGAAGTGAAGTTTAACCAAACATTTCCACGCAAGATCTGAATGGGAGAGTTTGCACTCCGTTGGGCATCTACATAAAAATGAGTAAATGACCAGAACTGAAAAGGAATGTGTTACCTTGTGCAGGTTCCCGATGACCGGGGCAGCGTGATACCAGATATGGATTCAATGAGAGACGACTTGCCCGCGCTCTGGTTTCCAATGACGGCAATCATAGGCAGGTCAATGTCGGCTTGTACGCTGTCAAACCATGCCACTGGTGAGTACAGCAAGATGGTTATGAAAATAGGGGAATCCCGTACCCAGTATCACGAAGACGATTTATGAGCTGCAACATCACTCTTCTATTGCCGGCGGTTGTAGGATCTAACAGCCCCACAGCTAGGCCATCGGCGACGGTCTCAGCCCCAAAAATGTCTGGAATGGGGTCAGAGGATGCTGATGTGAACATGGAAGACGTCGAGCCCGACGTTCTACCTCGGGGTCGAGTTTTGGAGGGAGTTGGGGGCATGAGGACTGAGAAACGTAGGGTGTCAATGGCGGGGGCCGTTACGTCTGGCTTATATAGGCCATACGAAGCTGTGACTCACTTGCTGTGGTTCGACGTTGTCAAAAGATGCAAGAAGCATTGAGTCCACGTTGCCAGTGGTTGATGCATTCGGACGTACAGCCACTCGCACAATGATTGCTCGGACTAGAACAAAATCACCAAGGAAACAGGTTGGTCCAGTTAACTTGCTGCTGTATCCAGGTTTCCTTTCTGCGACAAAGTAGTCGTCCAACGTGCGATGCGGAAAAAGTTGCTAGTAATTCCTCCCTTTAGCATCTTATTTCTTGGATATTCCAGTGGCAAAGTTGAAGTTCACCATAGTATTATGTACATCATTCTGGGCCAAGGGCTTGAAGCCGGACCCACAGAAGACACAGCCTGGGCCCAACCCTGGGATGCCGCGTATCCGAATGAGATATTAGTTCCTGTAACAATACACGCGGCGTTTGACGGTCAATTGCAAACCTTTAGAGCTGATATATGCCAACTTCGGGCCAGTGCATAGTATTACTAGCAAAAATTGACCTGTGGACGGAGTTGGCAGGAATACTACATAACTGTAACGGCGTTTGCAACTTCAAGGCTGGTGACAACTTGAAAACGATCCTGGTAATTCCCAGTCCGAGTCCCACTGCTGGCAACCTAATATTCCTTTTCGAATATCTGTACATATGTAATTTCTGGACGGGATGGCACTGCCTGGAAACGGCGAATGGTGATAAGTAGATGATCTGAATAAGTAAGTGAGAAAGTTCGTCCTGTCGCCGTAATGGGTCCAGGTGCACGGAGTCCCCAACCTGCCAGCGCTCCAGCCCCCCAGTGGCAAGTGCAAGGGGCTCCGACTCGTCTCCGGCCGAGGCAGCACCCGGCTTTTGCCCTTGAGCTTGAACTTCGTGCCAGTGAACGTCCGCGTTGATACTACCGGATGAGTAACTTTCAAGCAACAACTAGCTAACTATCTTGTACAGTCCCGTTGACTATTTGCCAGCAGCACAGAACGTTGAACACTAACACTCGGAGAACATGTCGAAAGCTTAATTCCGATTCGCATCCCAATAGCGACTGTCTGGTGCAACATTGACCACCACAATTTCCCCCGCAAGCAAGCAACAAACCAGTATTTGACTACCAGGCAGGATTCATCTCGCCCGGTCATGTAAGGAAGGCTGTGATGACGCTGACGCTATAGGCAGGAGCAGTAAAGTTAAACGTTTGGCCGACCGACAAGGGGGTCGTAGTAGGAACGACAGCGCTAGGCGTGGAAGGGTTGTTGCTTGCGTCCGGAGGCCCGGTCAATACGACGGCCGATCCGTTGCTCGCGACGTTAAAGGGCATCACGAACATCACCAATGCAGGGACATCGTCATAGTTGACGACCTAGAAGACAGAATAGATGAATGTGTTATTGACATTGAAGGTGTCTATATGCGCTATGGCTCAACGGAAATGGGGTACCTTGATATACGTGGCGTTCGCGTTAGTGTCGTGCGTGACACTCCAGTGGAGATTTCCGCCTTCGATGGGGAGCGTGCTGGGCAAGTATTGGGTGCCGCGATGAGCACTGAAGAGCTGTGTTCGACGTGTCAACCCGGGAAACAAGACAACATTGACATTAGGTGTGGAGCAGAGAGATCATACCTGTTGGACATAGTAGCTGGTCGAAAGGTAGACTGTCGAAGCGCTGTTCGTCTTCATCAGCACCAATCAGGTTCTCAGCGCCGTCGCAATGCTCCCCCCTCAGACTTACTCGAAAGAGATCATGTTAGGTGTCTGGAGCCAGGGCATGTGAGTGACGACGAAGACAAACCGAGGGACGGTAACTTGCCCACTTGGGTGGGGTGCCAATGTTCGACAAGAGCGGCGCGTAGGCAGCGGCGAACACGATGTCCGCATTCCTCTCAAAGCCGATCATGAACGCAGCTTCTGCCACAGAACCTGGACGGACCATCACATGAGACGGGGAAGATGTGCGACAGAGTGGCTTACCCTGAACGGTGGGATAGTTCATGATTGACCCGTCATTGTTGTTGGTAACGGCGTATTCGCCCTGGAAGGAGATGGGGGTCTCAACAGTGCGCTCATGCACGAGTTCTTACCTGCATGTAGTATGTACCATTGCGCTAAGTACATACGGAGTGAGTAATAGAGGCAGCAGTACAATAAACCTTTTTGGTCACCTCGTAGGCATCATAAGTGAATGCGTTCTGAACGAAGTAGTCTGACCGCGAATTGGGGTCAGAAGATGAAATCGGGACACAAGCCAACTTGAACTTACCAGGGGTGTCATATTTATGATTATCGTATTCTGTTGGAACTGGACTCAAGATGGGATCGAACGGAGCAGTAGTGGCGATAAAATCTTGTTGTTGATAGCGTTTATCATCAGATATGTCAAGTTGAGGTGTACCAACAGGTACTTACGAAGCTGAGGAAACGTCATAGATAGTATCGTCACAAAATCGTTCCAGCGATAGACGTAGCTGGCATTTTCACGACCGAGTTAGCGCGGGTGATCAGTTTGGAAAACAGACGAACGCACGATTCGCAAGATAGAAAGTCCTCATTACCGACCTCAACGTACTTGAGAGCGAATGGTTCGGGGCGACCAAGAGAAGCTCGCATGGCAGCTTCGGATGGGGATTAGACGTAGTTATGGCTTACATGATTGTTGGTAACACTCACCATATGTGTTATTGCTTGCGTCTCCGATCACGAAATTTATCTCGTTGATCGCAGTTTCAATGTACGTATCCAAGTCCTCCACGAGCACAGCGTTGCCGTTCAAAGAGTAACCTGGAACTCCAAATTCAAACAGAAAAGTCGGGCCTCGTCAAGTTTTACTGACCTGCCCAGACAGCCAAGACAGGTTCTATCTCCAAGTCCTCGCACATGTACAGGTATTCGAGCAAGCCAAGACCGCTAACCAACGTTAAAGAGTCAGACTGCAACGAAAAATGTCTTGGCACGCGTCACTCACTCGGTATTGATGTATCCCCAATCTCCAATTCGGCCTATTTACGCACCGTCAGTCAGTGAAACGGAAAAAAAAGGCTAGACAGGAACCGGGTCTGTCTAAAACCGTGCCGATGGTGGCATCCCATATCCACCTCGTTGCTACGTTCGGCCCCTGAGTATCATTCATTCAGCATCCAGACCATTCAATATCATTTGATTACCTCCTGTGAAGTCCGTCAGCATTGTATAACAGGTGAATTATATGACACATACCAAGTTGTTCCCACCAGGCATGCGGATGAATGAAGGTTTCATCTCAGACAAGGCCTATACTTTGTCATCAGAAGAAGACAGGTTATACGAAGTTGACATGAAACGCGGACCGTTGCGAGGTCGATTCGTAAGCCATTTTCTCGGCCCTTGTATGTAGGGGGAAACAAGGAAAACATGGCAAAGTGAATAACCTGATTCGCTGCACTGGTTCCGTTGAATGTGACCGTGAAGCTGTTTTCCGTGGAAGTGGGAGACGAAATCGGTTTCAAAGATACGTTGATTTGTTTCCATGATGTCTGTGATCCATTGACGGCTACTGAAGCGGAAGCGTAGACGTCGCCACCATTGCTCTGCAATGCGACGGTGACTGATCCGTTGAATGACGAAGCCACGGGGAATTTGTAGTAAAAAGAGGCGTTGTAAGTCCACAAGGAGTTTACCTGAATTCCTAGTGATAAGGTGTAAACGACGCTCCAAACACACGGCGTGATCACTGACCGTAGTATCCTTCGTTTCCAAAGCCAACCTGACCAGAGGCATAATCGGGCATCGTCACCTGGAGTGCATTTGGGAGCACGGACGAGATTGGTGATACATCGGCTACCACATTTATCTGCGCACCACCGATTGCACCCCATCCATACAATGCATCGGGCGTATCTGTGAACACCAAGTCAGGTGTGGTCAAAGAAGTGCTGTCAAATGCCCACTTGGCACGACTTGCTGAAAAGCTCTGTTCTGGAGCACTGGATAAGGGGTGGTTATTATCGTTCGATAACATGACTTGAAACCAACATTCTGCGTAGAGACCACCATCACCACTCTGGGCGGTGGTCAGCAAATACGTTGATCTCGTAGATGTTGTAAGTTCTTACATGCTGTTGAATCGCCACAATAATTATTATAACTCGTTCTCACTGACCAGGGAAGAGATACTCACGTTAATGTCCTGAGAGACGAATCAAAGGCGTCAGACAAAAAGAGGACGAGCAAGGGGGAGCCGCACTTCAAACATTATTCCATCTAGGCCATGTCAATATGATTGACAATATAGTCAATGGAAGTATGACAACTTACAAAGGAGTGGAGGTATAGAATGGCTCGAATTTCCACTAATCGTCACCAATGTCGCGGCGGCGACGACGCGACTCGCAAGAAGAGCAATAATTTGTGCAAAACAAGCAATGAATAGGAGACACATTGGTCAAGAATGTCCATAGTATGATCAACACACATATATCATGATGCATTCGAGCGACTTATATGTGCTGACGAAAAGAGACCACGCGAGATATCACAAAATATACCCGTACCCTGCTTATACCACCGATCAGCAGATTTTCAGCGACGGTTGATGCATGATGTCTCGTGAAGAATGGCAGAAACGAGTTCCGGGCCAGTTCCGCCAATCAGTGATGAGTTATACATAGGGCCTTAACAACGCGATCTGTGGCTCATCACCGCCGTCCAGAACGTGTCATGGAGGGCCTGATTCGGCTGACAGCTGGAACACGAAACGTCAGATTTCTGAGTGTGGGCCCGTAGCGCGCATACATACATACATACTAACTCAGTATAACTCTGCGTTGCTTTCCTGTTTTTGTGTTTGAATATATATTGAGTGATCTCGAAACCCAACCGCTTCCGTTTTGGTGATCGGAATATCCCGAGGACGGATGGTGACAAGACTGATAAGTAATTAGGACAAATTTAGGGTGAAACCATCAGACTCACTGAGATCACACCCCGGGGCTCGTGCGTGGTCTCTAGGAGATGATGTCGCTCAAGACAGCACTGCCTGGTACAGGGGGCACGGCGGAAAGGGTTATCGCGAGGCCAGCTTGCAAGGCGACGGTGGTGAGCTACTTGGAATGCTGGACATGGGGGATCAAGACTAGGATCGGTGCCAGACCGATCCTGCAGCCTCAAAGCGTGGGCCGCGATAAGAATGGTGGAAAGTGTCAGTTGGTGCAATGATTCAATAGCGAGTTGAGGAGTGATCGAATCAACGGAACCCCACGACAGTGAGTGTTTCTCAACATCTTCTCATTATTGGTCGCATTTGACCATCGTGTCCGCTGTACGGTGTACGGTGTTGATGGCCGAGGTCGGAATTCCGTCCCGTTAGTAGTTACTCCGAGGGGAAGGTTCAAGTTGAAAGTTCGGTTGCGGCGTCGTGGCAGTGCGAAACTGGCAGCTGTATCATGTCCGGAACTAGCTCGAGTGCCTACGACGGTGACGTATCAGTAGTCATAGTACTGGGATATTTTAGTGACCAGTACATACCTATTATGTAGTACTTGCTTCAAGGGCTTGTGGGATAATTCAAGCACAGGCCATTGCGTCACTATCATGAAGGCGGATTTGGGAGTATTGAAGTAGTAATGTAGTGTACTTACTTGCGGTACGCGGGAGCAGATGCTTAGTCAGGTGTTGCTATCGAATATTCTTCTTCTAGTACGGTCAACCTGACATGGAATCCATCTCGGATTCTGATGAGCAAGTTGTACATCGTCTGAAACGATTCAAGGTTTGTCTTCGTGCTGCTCGATATCTTCACAAGCCTGACAGATCTTTTTCCAGTTCCAGTCTCATGCTGAATCATTGAAAGAGGTCCACCTACCATCCGCACTCGATCTCGCAAAATTTGACCATGACATAGCGGTATGTTCACTATCCTCCAACTTGTTCTTGCACCGTGCACCATTTACGAATGCTCATGCATACTTCAGGACAACGAGTCGCATTTTCATGTGTCCCTTCAACAATGGAGACAGCTCAATCTATCCCCGTCGTTCGTCCTGTTCGCCAACAAGGCCGATCCACTTTCCCTTTCCATGCCTCTCCTCTTGCACAACTGGAGAAGCATCGTCGAATTATGGATGGCTGCGGTAGACGGTGCTGATGACGAAGGACTACGTGCACTTCTCGAGTATGCCAGTCTTCATTCGTGCTTATTCTCCTCGCTCACCCCATGTCAGCCTTCTCCAGAAGCTCTCGCATGACCTTCGTACAACTCTATCGCCTATTTACGCCGACCTGTTATCTAAGCTCCTCGATTTTCTTCCCCGTCCCATTGCAGCTCCCGCGCTGACGGCACTACTAGCAACGCTGACGGGGCTTTTCAAGTACCTTCTTGTACCGTCTATATACTTGGATCTTTTACAGCAAACGTGGTCTTCCTTCCATGCTGTACTACCGAGATGCAGTCCCGAAGTACAACGTGCTGCTGCTGAGGTTTGGGCCTCTGTACTACGTCGTTTAAAGACTTCTGCACGCGAAAAGGCAGTTCTCCTCATGGCTAACAACCTTGACGGGGTAGAAGCTGCTGCTGCTTGGGCGTTTGTGTTTGCTTGCAAAGTTAGCATGTCTTTCATTTCGGGTTTCCAGCGTACTGATCGCCCTTCCCCTGCTATCCAGTCCATCTCCTCGACCCTCCACACGACTTCACCTTCAATAGTGGGACCCGTGATCGACTGTTATTTGAAC
>JBBPNI010000563.1:0-20001 GCA_038091135.1 Leccinum fibrillosum | reverse complement strand
CGGGGGGCGCCCCCCCCACTCACAGGTGGTGCGGGCACACGAGGCCTTTTCAGGCACTCGCCTGCACTTTTGCACTACCATGCGGACCGGCGGTCCTCACGTTGGGATCATGCCAACGTGGGATCACTCTTTGCCATCCATAAACAGGATTCGAAACACTGAGTACTGATTCAGAAAATCACATCAAAACATATCAAATGAACCAAAACGGTGCAATGAAAAAATAATTATACCGAACGAGTCTTCTCAACGAGCGAGAAATAGTATCTGATTCGGCAGGACAATGCCGGAAAAGAGTGCGACGCTTCCGACTATCCTTTCAGTTGGGCAAATCCAACTCGAGGTGGCTTAGAATCCATGTTGAACACAGTATAGAAGCCCTGGAGAAAAATGGACCCTAGTATAGTCCAGAATACTGGCACAGATGGCAAGAGGGGTTCAGCAGTTAGTATGTTGGCCGTATCAAGGATGAAGAGAAAAGATCTCACCGACATCATTCTGACTGCGACTTACTATTCCACTGAAACAATCGGGCGAGCCCTCCACCACCGGTCCGAGGGAGAATACTCCATCAAGTAGCTTTCCCTCACTGATGAGTGTTTCGAACAGGGAGCTAGCAGGATACTATACTCCGAAATAGACTGGAAAGCCAGTCCCAGCATACCGTCCGCAGGGAAGTGATCCTTGGAAAGGTTAGCTGAGTATGTTGTTGCAACACCAAGAGTCTGCTTTTGCACCTACTCAGTCGTCAGAAGCCACCACATTGTCATGCACCTCCGAGGGGAAATAATACCACCGTGAGAACGCTGGGACTCCATTACAATCTCAGAATCGTCCACGGCTCTATCATGTAACTCTGACTCTCTGCGCGCAAGCTCGCCGTGTTGGCATGTAAGAACGAACAATACACTCCCTCAACATGCAATTTGCTCGCTTTTGGTACCGTAACGGTGTCCTCCCATGGCGACAATATGACTCTGACTACGTTGATCTTGGCACATAATCGTGACCATCCGCCACCTTTCGCACAGTAAACCGGCTCACCCAGGTCTTCTTCCTCCGAGTCGAGATTGTCCCTTGACGCTTGGTACTCTTTTCTACCACATCAGTCGAACGAGTCCCAATATTCTAGTTAGCAGGCGAAACGTCATAAACTACACTCCCCCAATTTATTGATCAAGAATCCCCCCATTCCCCCTCAAATCTGATATCCAGTTTCTGAGGAAGCTGGACTCAGGCGAGCTGAGCGAATCCAACCTGCGAGTTTCCGACATCAAACTTTGTGTAGACGTTCAAGAGGAACAAATCGCCGATAACCCAGAGCGCTATTACAACATTGGAGGGAGGGAAGACAATAAGCACAACGCAGACATGACAGGCTCATAGTAAAATATATAGAACGAGGTACTCACAAGAAGGTGTGCTTCCCCCGATAATACCGCTAACGCATTGCGTGGAGTTAGAAGACGCCTTCCCAAGATTGAGAGAGTCTACGGAGATTGGGAAGGATGTGCCCCCGAAGGTAAAGTTGACCGACGGAAAGGCATCACACGGGACTACGAGATGTTAACAAAGGAGCGGGGACGAAGGAATTGCACACACAAGTGTAATACCCTTGTCCGATAGTGGACGACGCATCAGTACCACCAAGCACTTTATACAATTGTGCAACTTCGGAAGGTTGGCCAATCACGAGGCTGGTGCCGGTGTCGATGAAGGAACTGATGTTGCTCAGGATCGTCTGACCCTTACCCACGACGCTGTCCATGTTGACCTCCCAATAAGCCTGAACGATCATGTTAATGTTAGTGGTTGATGTGACCCTCGAAGCTTACTAACTTCTTTGGTCACGGGGGTGTACGTGAAGTTACCCGTGTACAACTTTGAGTTCGCACCGCCAATATACAACTCGGAGCCAGAACTCGCGAGTTTGAAGCAGAAGGCAGCTTCTTCAGTCGTTCCCTGGGATACGAGAGTTTGAAATACTGGCGACGCATGGAAAGTAGATAAAGATTGGAAGGCCATTCCTAACAAACCATCCGCAGGAAATTGATATATTGAAAAATCGGTAGAGTACTGTGTTCCAACGCCGAGGGTCTGATTTAGTGCCTGCTCGATTGTCAGAATCCGTGAATGTCAAGAACGACAATCGCGCATACCGTAAGTCCAGCGACAGTGACCGAATCGGTATACTCATCTGCTCGAACGAAGGAACTGTATCCATACTCGAGAGTGAGAGTCTCATTCAAGTTATGAGCAGATTCGGAGGAACCAGGTTTGTAGATAGTGTGGCCATTGCAGTTCACAGTACAGTTGGGGCCTGGTAAGAAGAGATCACTGCGCTCGTGTTTAGCACGCATACCAGGATTATATGTACAGCAGAAATGTACATACCTTGAGCCCGTATCGAAGTCCACTGCGAGAAATTATCAGGTGGGTGCCCACCGAACGAGGGGGAAGTCTCACCAGTAAATGTAGAAGGTGGTGTACCAACAGAAATGTCTCCGTACCATAGCTCGTTGCTGAGGCTGACCAATGGGATAGCCCTGGTGGCCAGGTTCTGCTTTCCCGTCAAAGCAGCAGGGTGGGGAGCACCCGTGTTCCTCTCGTACTTGTTGAGACCACGAAGGATTTTGCTGATTTGCATGTTATGTTTGAGTAGATTAGATCGAACGAAGGAACACGACATACGCATTGACCGAGGCAACATGGGCATTGAGTGCTTTGATGTTGACAGTATTGTCGGGATTCACCAAGCTGGAGCGTTTGGAAATGGGGATTGCCATGCCCATCTTCCTCTCCACTGGCTGCGGCGCTGCTGAAGCCAACACATTGACAGCAATTGCAACGATGTATATCGTGTCAGTGAAAGCGAGACGCATGGCGAGATACGTCTGTTTCACGCGGTGGAAATGCGAAAGCCAGCTGGTGTCCAGTTCGACGCCTCACCTTTTAAATGGCTCGGACATGAGGCGAGAGTGAGAATCGGAATATTATATTGTAATCACGCTGAATCGCCGCAACACGAGCGAAGCCAGCGTCGTTGAATACTTTGAACCCGGAAGTTTGTGGCCACAAAGATTCGAAGAAGACGTTCATATGCCCTGGCTCGCAACTCAAAAATAGCAGCGAGCCCAGGAAACAGCCATGATCCATCTGAACCACCGATCAACACACCAGTGATATCCTTGATGGGTCAACGGAATAGGCATCAGCGCGCGCTCTCGATGGCAGGAGGCTGGCGAAGAGTACGCACTGCTTTGTATCACAACTCGCCGAATTCAAACGAAAAGGGAAATCGACGGTGCGGATGAGGTCCTTCCGCACAACATGGAACGTGATCTCGGAGTACCACCACCAGCACAGCTAACGGGTGCTACGAGTGGGACGATAAGCTCGTAACTTTGGAACTTGCCAGGTTGAAGTCCGCGGCACAACTAAAAAGTCACAACTTCGTGCACGTGTACGTACATAACAGCTTCCTCTCCCACTGGCAATCCTTCTTGAAGCATGCAGTTGAGAAGGTCCCCCATCGACTTCAAGACGGAGCACTCATGGCTCCGGGCGGCCGCGGGTGGATATATTTCCAAAATGCACGATAGTACAGCTTGCAAGTAGGCCATCTATCGCCGCAGCGGCGTCTCCTCCCCATCCTTTGGCACCATTGCTCGCTATCGTTGCATCAATTTCTCTTGGCGACAACTCATGCATATGACTCTGATCCGATGATATCTAATCAGGCAAGGTTCTCCGCTGTGTGTATTATTTTGGCTTGGTATCATGCGGCTGTACCCCTTGGGCGTTTCATGCATATGGTGCGTTGCTTTGGGTACCTGCCCGCCATCGTAGCGTCATTCTTCTTCCATTGGCAATAACTTATTCGGACCACATTGATCGTAGGAGATGATCGCCGTGCAATGCAGCGTTTTTCTCACACACTCGCATTGGCAAAGTAGAACAGCAAACCACCACATCCAGTTTCTCAAGTTCCTCCGAATCGAGCTTGGCAACCTCCTCCTAGCATTTCCATGGTTGATTTATTTGTGCGCGGTGCGCGCCGGTATCACATTATACTAGATATGATCTATTTTCGGACAAGTCCTGGGTTGACAGGATCCACTTAAGCAAGCTGAGCAAATCCGACCCGCAAATTTCCAACGTCGAACGTCGTATAGACGTTTTGAAGGAATACATCGCCAACGACCCAGAATGCTATTTCGGGGGAAAGGAAGAACAGTGAGCACGAGAATGTCGTGACCGCGTGAGGCAGAATTAAACGAGATACTGACAAGCAGGGGTGTCCATGCCTACAATACCGCTCACACATTGACTGGAACCGGCATACAATTGCCCGAGGTTAAGGTAATTGTTGGATATGGCAAATGATGTGCCCCCAAAGGTGAAGCTGACCGACGGGAAGTTATCGCAGGGGACTGCGAAACGTTAATGAAGGAGGGGAGGGGAAGGAATCGCATACATACAGGTGAAGTACCCTGGACCGGCAGTAGTCGATGCATCAGTACCACCAAGCGCAGTGGAAAACTGGGAAACTTGGGAAGGGCTTGCAACAATCAGGGAGGTTCCGGTGTCAACGATGGACTCGACTTGACTGAAGCGCGTCTGTCCGTTAGCCTCAATGCTATCTATGTTGACCTCCCAGTAACCCTGCCCGACCATGTCAGCGCTGGTGGACAATGTGGACGTCTCAGTTTGCTTACTTTTTGCGTTACAGGGGTGTACGCGAAGTCGCCCGTGTATAAATTCGAGTTCGCACCGCCGAGGAACAACTCCGACCCGGAACTCGAGAGTTTAAAAGAGAACGCATTGACACCCTGGGAAGCGAGAGTCTGAAATATCGGTGACGCCCCGTAAACAGAGATTGTTTCAAAGGCCATTCCCATTAAACCATCTGAGGAGAACTGGTCTATTGCGAAATTAGACGAATAGTGGGTGGCAACCCCCACAGTTTGACTTGACGCCTTTCTCGGCTATAAGACGCTACATCGTATGAGATGAACAGAAGGCGCACACACCGTAAGCCCGCCAAGAGTAACGTCATCTGTGTACGCCTCTACAGAAACGTCGGCACTGCCACCGGGGCCATACTGGAGGTCGAAAGTCGTTCCCAAGTCCTTGGCACTTGAAGAGGATTTGGGATTGTAAACGGTGTGGCCCTCACAGTTCGCGGTACAGTTAGGGCCTGGTAAGAAGATATCACTAAGATCCGAATTAGCACGTCCATGCAATGGGACTGAATCTTGAAAACATGCCTTGAGCCCGTATCGAAGTCCACTGCGGGGAATTATTAGACACGTGTTCACTGACAGAGCAATAAATCTCACCAGTGAAACCAGATGGCGGAGTACCGACAGAAATGTCGCCGTACCACAAATTGTTACTGACGTCAGTCAGAGAAACAGAGCCAGTAGCCCGCTTCTGGTTTCCTCTCAAATCTGCAGGGTGTGGAGCTCCCGTGTTCCTCTCAAAATTGTCGAGACCACGAAGGATCTTACTAAGGTGCGTATTTGCTAGTGAGCGGATGCAAAAACACGAAAGATTACGACGTACGCCTTGACGAACGCGACATGGGCGTTGAGCGCTTCGATGTTGACAGTCTTGTCGGGATTCACCAATCCTGAGCGTTTGGTGATGGGGATCGCCAAACCGGTCCCCTTCTCCACAGGTTGTGGCGCCGCTGCGGCCAAGATAGCCAGCGCAACGATGGAGGTCGATAGAGCAAAGCGCATGGAGGACACAGTGGTGAGTAGTAAAGACGTGTAAAAGCGAATGAACTTACGATTCGATAGTCCCACCTTTTAAACGACCCAAACATAATGGTTCATTTCGAAGTCTTGAGAGCCTGAGACTCTGCCGCAATCAACATTAATATGCACTTAACGGGAATTGCGTAGTCCAATCAAATTTCTCAAATACATACCAACATGGAATATACGTTATGGGGTCCTTCCTGAAAGAGCAAAGTATCTGGAGTCCATTGTTTTTGTTCCCGAACTCGGCGGGCATAGATCGCACACGGATGCCCACAAAAGCGAAGCCGTTGCCAACCACTGACTGCTCTCTAACGCGAACAGAAACCAAGGTTACGCATGATTGTTGTCGCATGCGACGGAATCCACGCCCCGGGGGCGGTGGCAATGGGAGTCTTGCCAGTGGCCTATCTTCTTTGATACAGGTTGCTCATGGCATCCATGATCCGACACAATTATCTCGACCCGATCCCAGCCTCGTATACGTTGTCTTATCGTGACGATCGCTCAAACTCCTCGAGTAAAAGGAAATCCGGACGGATAAGTTGTTCAGCCTCATCCTGGAGTCTTCTTCGATGTATGTAGTTTTACCCAAACTTTGACAACATCGCGCCTTATGGTCGGTTTTCCAGCGATTTCTCGGCCTTCAAACGGTCTTCCGACCTAATCATGATATCAAGCAAGCTGGCTGCAAGTAATTTTATTATCGATCAAGAAAGAAACCTCGCCTCAAGCTGCACATCAATCATTCTCAGGCTCTTGATCACCCCGCCGCTGAGCCTTGCACAGCCTATCACGATCACAGTCTCGAAGATCAAGGACACGGTGGGATCTTCTCCAAACACTAGCAGCTTCAAGCAATCGGTTACTAAATATTAAATGCCCATCAGGCTCCGCGCACTACGGCGTTGTTAACAGTGTCACCCTCATGGAGCGAAACATCGATATTGTCCGTCTGAATTGCCTGTGCCTTCCAGGTGCGACGGTCGTGGAATGCCATGTAGAACCTTTCGAGTATTTTCTTTGCCTTGAAAGCCAACCGTGCCAACCATGTATTTCATTACCCAAGGTAAGTACAAGTCGCACGCTCTGTTGCTTTTCCTAGTACCACTGCCCGCCGTCGTAGTCATTCTCCCCTGGCTACAGCGAATGGTCTCAAGTCGGATACACAGAACATGTGAACTCAGAGAAAGTAACCCATTTCCCGCCTGGTATCCACACAATGCGCTATTCATGATGCACAACTGTCGATCACATTCGAGCAATCAATCTCGCAACGGGACTTAGTCGAAGCCTCAGGTCGAAGCATTCTGGCGAGTCAAAGTTTCTGATATTATACATGTGAAGACATGATCGACTTCTCGCGGAATGTAAGTTCAGAGACGAATCCCTGCTGATTGCTGGGATTCTCTCAAGCAAGCCGGGCGAATCCGACCCGCGAGTTTCCGAGATCGAATTTGGTGTAGACGTTTGCGAGGAACACGTCCCCAACAATCCAGAATGCTAATTTCGACAACACAGAAAAAGCATGGGTGAGCGACGGCGGACATACACAAGCGCCAAGTATCAAGAACGTGGAAAAGAGTGCGCTTGGATGAAACGACTCACAATCATCGTTAAGATTTTCCACAATGCCGCTAATACATTGATTAGAACCAGACACCGGCCCAAGGTTGAGAAAGGCTGAGGAAATGGGGAACGATGTGCCCCTGAAGACGAAGTCGATAGAAGGGAAGCTATCGCACGGGACTGCGGCACGTTAAGTAAACGGCAAACGGAGGTCCATGAACTCGGGTCGCATACGTACAGCTCCAATACCCTCGTCCGTAAGTGTCTGATGCGTTGGATCCACCAAGCGCTTCGTGCAATCGCGCGACTTCGGAAGATTTGCCAACGACGAGACTGGTACCGGTGTCGATGATGGAACTGATGTCGCTGAGGATTGTCTTTCCGTTACCCACGATGCCACCCATGTTGACCTGCCAGTAAGCCTGAACGACCACGTCAATACTCGGTGGCCGGTAGCTTGTCAGACATGAAGCTTACCTCTTGCGTAACAGGAACGTAGGTGAATTCACCGGTGTACAACTGTGAGTTCGCACCGCCGAGATACAACTCCGACCCAGAAGTGGCGAGTTTAAAGGAGAATGCGGGTTCGCCTTTCCAACCCTCCGATAGGATTGTCTGAAATACCGGTGACGCGCCGTATACCGACTCGGATTGGAAGGCCATTCCCAGCAAACCATCTGGGGGAAAGTTACTTTCACCGAAGCCAGAAGAGTAGGTTGTGGCAGCGCCAAGAGTCTGGTTTAGCGCCTGCTTTACTTGTCACACACATGACGAAGAAGAAGAACTGCGCACACCGTCAGTCCCCCGATAGTGACCCTATCGGTATATGTGTTCACCTCCACCCAAGATAGATCCCCAAACCCGAGACGGAAACTCTCGTCCAAGTTTGCAGCAGTTTTGGAGGAACTGGGGTTGTAAATAGCATGGCCATGGCAGCCCTCGGTACAGTTAGGACCGGGTAAGAAAAGGTCACTGAGGTCTGATTTAGCGGGGCCACTGGTACCAAACCATAGAAACACATCTACCTTGAACCCGTATCGAATTGCACTGCGAAAATCTATCATGATTTGATCACTAACGACGCAGGAAATCTCACCAGTGAAGGTAGACGGCGGAGTGCCGACAGAAATATCGCCATACCACAGGTCGTTCTGGTAGTCCGTCATGGGGACAGCACCATTATCCCGCCTCTGTTTTCCCCTCGGAGCAGAAGGATGAAGAGTCCCTGTATTCCGTTCATAATTATCGAAACCACGAAGGATCTTGCTAATATGCGTCTTCAAGTCGATGCAAGAGAAAGGAAGAGCACGACGTACGCCTTGACCGACGCAACATGGGCTTGGAGTGCTTCAATGTTGACGGTCTTGTCCGCATTCAGGAAGCTCGAGCGTTTGTTGATGGGGATAGCCATACCCGTCCCCTGTTTCGCAGGCTGAGGAGCTGCCGCGGTCAAGAAAACTAGTCCAACGATGCAGGTCGTCAAAGCGAGGCGCATGCCGAGAACGTTGGTATAACACAGTGGGAATACAAAAGTGACTGAACACCCTGCACGATACCGCACCTTTTAAATAATTCAAACATGAGTCAGAGAGCAGTTCCTATTTCAAGAACCGAACTGAGGGTCTCCTTATCTATGAGAAGAATGGATACATACGTACTAGTAGTGCTTATCTGATTTCTTAGTTAACTGCACAGCGATTAGAACAAAGAAAAGCCCATCCCAGGTTACGGTATGGATATGATTTCGTTGAACGTGATTCAACAGTACTAGTCGTGCGCTTGGGCTCGCCGTGGAACTGTGACATCGTCAGCACACTGTGCTCGTGAGTTTATGCAAAGCACCCCACCCAGAACGCCGCTCTCCGAGATCTAGACTCGACGACTTTCGTAAATGCCAGCGTACCGTGTATGCTCGGTTGAACTTGAACTATGCTAGTAGCGTTCCGTTCACATGCTAGAAGTATCTGGCGTTCGAATGTCGTGATCACATCTACATGACCAATCACGATGGAAGCTGTCCGAACTTTGAAGTTCTAACCAGCTGGCATCTGATTTAGATCTGTGAACGAAGACGACCGTGTCTGATAGATGATCAGTCTCAAACTAATCAGAAACGTAGTACGCGATTGTTCGACGCTGTGCGGTTGGAAGGAGTGGCAATGGTCTGATATGATGCCACTGGCACTGTAGTTCGGTCGCAGGAGTCATAGCGTGAGAATTCGGTCACTCACCCCCGTCCGACTTCGTAGAATCAGAATCAGAGACACGGCCAACCTACACAAAACCAAATATCACAGTGCCCCACAAGATCCGTCCGTCTCCCTCGTCCTCGTGTCACCGTCACGTCGCCATTCGAGTTGTCGACGTTGCATCATTGCGTCGTCGAGTCGTCTTGACATCCGCGTCTCAGAGTCCCTGCCATGGCGTTGTCGTCGCATCGTCAGTGACATCATTGCGGGTGAGGTGAGGGGATGTGTGTGCGCACTGTCGCGTCGTCGTTTGTCGTTACGCGTGAGGAGGCGTGTGTGGGTGTGTCGTCGTCGTCGTCGATGTGAGGGTGCGTGCGTGTGCACCTCCGAGTCGTCGTGGGTGACTGGAAGGCATGCGTGCGTTGTCGTCAACGTTGCAGGCGAGGGTGTGTGTGCACGCGTCTGAGTCGTTGGGTTGGTGAGGGGACAAGCGTGTGTGCACCATCATCGCCGTGTTTAGCTTGTCGTTCCGTCGTCGTCGCATAGTCGTCGTCCGCGCCGTGGGGTACGGGCCAGCGCGCATGACGCGATCTGAAGCGAAGTACGAATCCTGATTACGCAAAACTGCCTAATCCAGGTCCCAGGTCACGAACCCCAGATTTGTTTATCGTTGTTTTGAATTCTCTGCATCAGGGGGCAAGTGAACGCAAACTTGAAGTGTACGATTCATTTGACTCAAAAAACAACTTGAAGATCACAAGATCCCGGCGTATGAACGTCGCGACATGGCACTACCCTTCAAGGCACAAAGAAAGGTTACCTGCGCGAAGTTCACTTACAACAATCAGACCGTCACCACTCTGATTTCATCATCTCGTCGACAAAGGACTCCGAGGAGTCAAATTTTCAAAGACCAATGGGCTGACGACGGCTTCGACAAAGCGCCAAGTCGACGATGCTTCTACCGGCAAGCGCACGTGGAGGAAGTTGCTGACAGGTTGTCGACGGGCGAAAAAAAGCCGTGCTTCGCAAACTAGCCATTGAAAGAGCTACTTTGCCGTTTAGGCGACGGATATCGTAGTTTCTTGACGACCAAAGACAAAACTTGACCGTCTGACCTGGTCCATTTCCACGAACTAATGCATGGGTTCAGATCACAAACATAGTTTCGTCAAGAACAAAGAGCCAATATTCTAAGATTCAGAGTCTAACCATCTCATCACCACCATCGTACCTCCGACCATAGCAATGGCAGAAACACCACACACGCTCTCCAAAACTAGGGAGACAGCAAACATGCATGAGCCAAACACGAGCGGATGGGGAAATAAAGGTGACGCACCACTATAAAGCTCTTGATCAAAAGCAAGGGATACTCCCATACAGCCGGGACCGCATACGTAGCCTTGGCGTCGCCGTTTAGGCCATCGACGGGTCGAGGGTGGGTGAACAAGACCCAAATTGAGTAGAACGCCACTTTGTAAAAGTGGTATAGCAGCAACGAAGGCGAAGGCGCGATGCTACGAGCGGTGGGAGGTTGAGTTGAATCAGGTCGAATTCGGAACAGCGACCAAAGGACTCTCACCCAGAGAGGAGGGACACAGGACCGCGGATACATTCACCGCCACATTCAAAGTACTTGAAGCAACCGTTTTGAAGCACAGCGAGGTATTCGTCTATGGAATGATCAATCTCGATTTCGTACAAAGCTGCCATGCAATACGCACTATCTCCACCAAAGACATCGTACAGGGCGAAGCTGAGGATGTTAACCGTCGATGCCAACGGTTTGCGAGCCCAATGCCAGCGAGCAAGCATGTCCGAGATTTGATTCCAGTCGCCGTAGTTGCTGACCTCGCCTAGCATTTGCGACAATATGACGACGTCGTTTAGAGCGACGGTCATACCACCGCCAGTGAGGGGATGCCGCATATTCCACGAATCCCCGAGAAGGAAGACGCCCTCCTTGGTGGTATTCCCACCTTGCCGCACGGCAGGCAGGAACGAATTCGGCATGCGACGAAGGCGATCTCTATCCAGCGCCTCCTGGATAGGAACGTGTAATGACGTAGGGAGCTGAGGAACGACATTTTCCAAGATGTGTCCCTAAGACGCGTGTCAGCGGAAGGCGTGGTGTAACAATATGATTTGGTACCTTGAGGTCTGAGGGAAGCGGATTTTTTACGTCTATGAGGATGCGTGTATCGTGTTCTGATATCTGGTACATAAGAACCGGTCCTTGTCCTTTAACGAGAGCAACAGTGCCATGTTGAGGAATGGGTAGTTGTGCATTCTTGAGAATGGCGCCTACAAAGTGGCTTCGCGTTGACGTCTGACGAATGGACTTGCCCATGACTGTGGTTCTGAAATTGGAGAAGCACCCGTCCGCGATGACGACCAAGTCTGCATAAAATGGTTCCTTCTCCTTGGCACCAGATGTACGAGTAGCACGAACACCGAGCACGCGTTTGGTGTGTTCGCATTCGATGAGCTCGTTCACCGTAGCCTCGATGACGTCCACGCCCGGCGCACGCTTGGCGTACTCTCTCAACCGCATGATGAACCTGCCGTGATGGAAGCTGCGGCCTGTTCGCTTGTCCGGATAAGGAATTTCGACAGAAAGACCTGAATGCACGACGCAATACCCGTACTCCGTGATAGCATCAATGCCCTCTAGGGCGCCTTCGAGCCCAATTTTCTGCAGAGAGGCGACGCCCGAAGGTTGCATCAGCTCTCCGACGATACGGTCCGGTTCTGACAGAGAACGCTCCAGGAGGGCGACGCGGATGGGTGAGCCGCGCAATTTTGAGGTGACTGTGGAGAGGGCATGAGCGAGTGCTGAGCCAGCGATGCCAGCCCCGACGATGAGAATATCGTAGTTGCTTGTAGGCATTTTGTTGTTCGTGGTGGTCGTCGAGAGAAAAGGACGGACGCGAGTTTGAGGCGAATATGCTTGTGATTTTGTTACAGCGAACCGAATAGTAGGCTGATTTACTTTTTATGGTAATAGTACCTTCGACTTGATGGCATCACCACTGCTCGCGTACCACAAGGAAATACTACAAGAAATACATGACCCATCCACGAACGACCTCCTCATCCTCGCTCGCGGTCTCGGGCTACGAAGAATAGTATGTACGCTCATGAAAATTTACGACTCTCCACAAAACTTGGTTCTCCTCGTGAACGCCGCGCCAGAAGAAGAGCTCGCTATCGGCGAGGAGCTCGGCATCATGGGCTGTCGAAGGCCCGGTTTGCGTATAGTGGGATATGAGATGGGCAAACGAGACAGGTCAGTCGCCGACCCTTCAAAGGCGGACGGCGTTCACATCCGTCAAGACAGGATCTATACAAGAAGGGTGGTCTCATTTCAGTGACGTCCCGGATACTGGTTGTCGACATGTTGCAGTCTGACATGCCCACCGAACTCATCACAGGAATCATCGTCTTGCACGCAGAAAGGTGCGTTAGCGTCCACTTCCAGTTCGATAGCCCTGAAAGGACTTTGCAGAGTGACGGCGCTTGCCTTGGAAGCATTCATAGTCCGGCTGTATCGCGAGAAGAACAACACTGGCTTCCTCAAGGCGTTTTCTGACCAGCCTGAATTCATTACCAGCGGAATGTCACCCTTGAAAAACATCATGAAGGAACTACACCTGAGGACTGTTCACATCTATCCCCGGTCAGTCACTCCGACGAGAGGTGACTCGCCTTTTTATTTAGGACTGTTAGATTTCATCAGTCCATCAAAGATACGCTCGAAAATCGCAAAGCCGACGTCGTCGAATTGTATCAACATATGACGGAAAACATGTCAGCCATTCATCACGCGATAGTACAGTGTATAACTGTAACACTCTCCGAGTTGAAACGCTCGAATACCACGGTACGGGTCGCATCATGCTCACATCCCCAGAGTGCTGATTCCTACCAAAGCTTGACCTCGATGACCTCAATGTCGAAAGCGCTTACTTCAAATCGTTTGACGCCGTAGTGCGGAGACAGCTTGATCCGGTGTGGCACAAGGTGGGACCGAGGACAAAGCAATTGGTTAGCGATCTTGCAACTCTAAGACGTCTTTTAACGTGCGTGATGACATGCCACGATTCCACCAGTCATTAACTTTTCTCAACGCAGCTACCTGCTGTCCTACGACACTCTCGCGTTCCATGCATACCTAGAGACATTAGTAGCCTCCAACACAACCACCGTGACGGGCTCTGCCCGCCAAAACCAATCCCCGTGGATGCTCACTGACGCAGCCAACATCATATTCCAGACCGCGAAACGACGCTGTTACACTCTCTCACGGACCAACGCTGATCGACCAGCAACAGTCATTGATCTCGAGGACGACGAGGATGCATGGGACGTGATGGACGAGATCGACGGGCGTGCGAAACCCCCGGCGGAAGCTTTCAAGCCCTGGCTCCCAGATGGCATGGAACCCGTACTCGAGGAACTGCCGAAGTGGGATCTACTTGCAGACGTCCTGCACGAGATCGAAGAAGAAATCTTGAGACAAGAGTCGCTGTCGTCGTGTGAGCCTTCTTTATACATATGCTTGACGTTGCTGAATCGTTTCCAGACGGTCGCGGTTCAAATACGGTCTTGGTCATGACATCGTCTCCGCAATCGTCTACTCTCGTCAGCGAGTTCCTGTCTAAGATGAACGTCGACGCGCCGAAAGGCGAACGGGGGAAAAAGATGATGGAGTCCAAGCTTCGTCGCTACCTGTACTGGAAGGGCAGACTCGCGAGCCAGAAAAACAGCAAGAGCGGGACCTCGGCGCAACCCGAGAAGTCTGCCCCAAAAGCTGCAGCTGGTGGTAGTAGCGCTAGTTCTGCGGGCAGAGTGAGTGAGGCGCTGCAGAAGAAGGACAAGGAGCGAGCGGCGAGGAGAGCGAATCGACGGAGGATCCGTGGGGGTGGCCCGTCGTCTGCTGCGCCGAGTCATCAATCCAAGGAGGTCATCGTGTTGGATGACAACGAAGAGATCGTGACGCTGTAAGTCGTGTTCACCCGCATATACGGTCGCACCTCAATATTCGATTCAGTTTGGCAGCGCAGAGCGCGTCCACGACTGACAACCTCGTGGACGTGGAAATGGACGCAGAGCTGCTCCAAGGCCTCCTCGCGAGCCACCTCGACTCCGACTTCGACATGCACTACGGCCTGGTCGCGCCCCCTCAGACCGTCGTCGTGCGCGCGTACGCCGATGACACGGATGACCAGGTGTTGGCCGAACTCCAACCAAAGTTTGTCGTCATGTTCGAGCCGAACCTCGAGTTTGTGCGCCGGATCGAGGTGTACCGCAACTCGCACCCGGGGTTGGGCGTCAGAGTGTACTTTATGCTGTACCAGCTGAGCTGCGAGGAGCACAAGTATTTGGCGGGGCTGAGGAGGGAGAAGGAGTCGTTTGAGCGGCTGATCAAGGAGCGTGGTGTGAGTGGCCACTTTTTTTTTCGTTATCGTCTACGTGCAGCGGATAACCCTACTCATTCTGCATTCTGTAGTCGATGCTGCTTCCGATATACGAGGACAAAGGTTTCGGAGACAAAGGCGAACAGATCATCAAGACGATCAGCACGCGTCTAGCGGGTGGCCGCAAGGAGCTGAGTACACAAGCGTCCCAGGTTCGTCGGTTCTCATTCCTAGTGATCCCTCCAAGTTAAGGAAATCTTACTTCCAGGTCATCGTCGACATGCGCGAGTTCCGGTCGACCCTCCCATCACTGCTACACGCGTCGGGGATGTTGGTCATTCCCGCCACGTTAACCGTGGGCGATTACGTCCTGACGCCGGACATATGCGTCGAGCGCAAAAGTATTCCGGACTTGGTGTCGAGTTTCAATAGCGGGCGGTTGTACGTCTGTCTTCTCCGCACGCATGTTGTCTGCGTTGACTCGACGTTTGCGAACAGGTACACACAGTGTGAATTGATGTCGGTGCATTACAAGCAACCCATCCTGCTCATTGAGTTTGAGGAGAATAAGTCGTTTTCGCTCGAGGTTTGTTTGTCGTTTACTTGCCGTGCTATCCAACCTGTAACATCACACGCAGACGGGCTCTGAGACGGCCAAGACGTACGCCAAAACCTCGACCAAGAACCCGAAGAAAGGCTCCGGTGGGCCTGCAGATTCCGACCGCGCCCCGCCCTCGATCCAATCCAAACTCGTCCTACTTACGCTCCACTTTCCGCGCGTTCGCATCATCTGGTCGTCCTCTCCCTACGCAACCACGGACATCTTTGCCGACCTCAAGTCCAACAATCCCGAGCCCGATCCGGCGCGTGCGATCGCCATCGGTGCCGAAGAAGACCCCGAGGCGGGGGCGGGGGTGAACGCAGCGGCGGAAGAGCTGTTGAGGTGTTTGCCTGGGGTGACGGCCAAGAACGCGCGGTATGTGATGAGCAAGGTGGGGAGCGTGAGGGAGTTGTGTGGGTTGGCGAGGGAGGGGGTGGAGGGGATACTTGGGGTCGAGCCTGGGAGGGTATGTTGGGAGTTTATGCATCGTGGGCAGAGGGGTGGGGGCGGTAATACTGGAACACGGACAGGAACTGTAACTGGGAGTGGGAGTGGGTCGTGAAAATCCTCTGGGAGCCCGAGGTCGAGTGATCGGGTTCTGCCCTAGGTCTCTCTTGACGCAGGCAGAAGGGATGACGCAAGAGTTCCTGTTGCAGGGTGTTGGTTCCCGCGAAGCGCGCGCATGTGGAGTTGTCTCTGTGGATTCCGTCTCGCGATGCCAGACATATGTTGTTGGGCTATGTCGTTATCTGTAGCAATAGGCTCGGGGCTGCTATGTACACTCTGGATAAACGTCCGACGTTTCATAGTACTAGTGCCGGAGTCCTTCCGGGTCGAATTTGGGTAGTGTGTAGCAGGAGAGAGCCCGAGTCTCAGAGACTGGAGATACCGACGACACTGGTGGTAAGGCCTTCGAGAATGGTTTCTACACTGCCTGTAGCAAGCCTGTAGTCCCATGCAGTTCTTTTCCCTCGGATCCCTCCGTGACTTTTACTGATAATCGGTGGGAAGTCGTTTTTAATCCCTGTCGACGTCCTCGAGTAGGGACGGGTTTGCCAGTTTGGCTCGAGCGATTGTTTCAGCGGGATATTTCGGCTGCCGAGATTCAGATCATGGTTCCTATAGTCTCGAACCATCTGTTTTGGTGCCCGGGCCGGTTGAGGCTCGGATGTTACAGTGCGTTTTGTTCGCCGGACACACCCGTTCTGGTCCAAGCGCTTACTAGTGTCGGGAAACATCTGCTTCCCGTGTTTACCCGGATTTCTTACTATAACGGCTCGAGAATTGGATCGTGGTGGAATTCTGAGTCTCTTTCGGTTTCAGATCCCCATGCTGAAGTACTGCTGAACTCATCTTCCTCTAGGAGTTTGATGGGCAACGCTTGCTAGTTGACGTTTCTGGCGACACGGATCTCTCCGGGTGAGTCAAATTGCGTCATGATACTTGAGTAGCACACACCCGGGACCACTGGTAAGTAGCCTGGAAATGCCTGCCGTTCAACCGCCTGCGAAAGTGCTCGTGTCCGGTGTGACGGGTTACATCGCTGCATGGGTCGTGCAGAACCTGCTCGAGAGAGGGTACACCGTTCGTGGCACGGTGAGGTCTGTTGCCAAGGGAGATTGTCTCAAGAAGCTGTTCGCATCGTACGGGGACCGGTTCGAGCTGGTCGTCGTAGAGGATATAATCAAGGTAAGTCGAGCAGCAGCCTGGTATCATGACATCGTGACATCCGTGATGGCCCGTTGCGTCCAATACTATCCTTATTGGTTCGTCGATCGACCGACCATTGCCGGAACAGGATACGCCATGCATTCTATTGATCGTATGGTGCTGTGTGCTCGTCATTTTGTGACTCATTCGTCGTCTAGGACGGTGCATTTGACGAAGCGGTGAAAGACATGGACGCCGTAGAACACGTCGCGTCTCCCGTCCATTTAGAAGCAGTCGATCCTGATGGTGAGCTCCAAAGAAGTTCTGAGTAACCTTGAACCAACCCCCGTGATCGACATCCATGACAGAAGTGATCACACCGGCCGTGAATGGTACTGTGGGGGTGCTAAAGAGTATTCTCAAGGACGAGTAAATCTTTCCGACGCGAAAGCTAGACAAACTGACGAACCTTTGCCACCTCTCTACGAAACAGATTGACCAAGATCAAACGAGTCGTAATCACCTCATCTGTAGCATCCGTCCATCGGAATGCAGCATATCCCGTTACGTTCACGGAGGCGGACTGGAATGACCAGTGTCTGGAAGTTCTCAAGAAGTATGAGGATGAAGGGAGGAGAAACGAGACACCCAGATATGACAAGTATAGTGCGTCAAAGACACTCGCAGAGAAAGGTAAGCCATATTTCGCTCATTCTCGGCCCCAACGTATCACGCTGCTGATGGGAGATTGACGCAGCTGCATGGGCAATAGTGAATAATCCAGAAAACAAGGCTTGCATCAGCTGGGACTTGGTGTCGCTCATCCCACCATTCGTGAGTCTACGCATTAGATGGACTTTTCTCCTTCACCAGTCTGACCACACTGACCATCACTGGTCAGGTTTTTGGGGCAAGTATTCTAGAATCCATCAACCGTGAATCAGAGGTCGCTAATCAGACGACTTCACATCGGATAGCCTACCATTCATGAAGTGACTTCGCCTGCCACTCTCAACCTTTCTGCAGCAATATTCTACGACTACGTCGCCAACGACGTCAAGGCTAACACATTAGGCAACGACTTTTTGGCCAACACGGGCGGCTGTTGGATCGACGTGCGCGACGCTGCGGAAGCGCACGCGCTCGCACTTGAGAAGCAAGCGGCCGGTGGGGAGCGTTTCATTATCTGTGCTGGTGAGTCTACGGTTTCTCGTTTTTAGCACTCCTGAGACGGACGGTGCCCACAATAACACTCATATAGGAGTCTGGAAAGTGCAGGATTTCGGTGAGTTGCGAGGCCGTCCGAGGGTCTTCATTGAATTTGACCTGTTTCTTCTTGATATTTATTCAGTTGACGCCGCCAATGACCTGAACCCTCCACCAAAGCTCAAGACCACGCTTCCCGTCGGCGTGCGAGGTGCTGGAAAGACTGCGACGCACCAGACCATTTACGACGCGACCAAGGCCGACCGTATTCTCGGGATGAAATACCGGACGATCGTAGAGACAGCGAGGGATACGTTGTATGACTACGAGGCGCAGGGGTGGTGATAAATTGCGAGAAACGAGGCAGAGGAATCAAGAGATCTGAAGACAGAAGATTTTTTCGTATACCACTAAATGACAACCCAAGCAGAACAATCATTGGTCCTGTCCGCGGAAGCGTGCACCAACGATTTAATGCGGACGAGTCGGAAACCAAATATGTCTGGTTTCGGCCAGTCGGTCTTTGCAATCGTCAACTTCCTCCGAAAATGGCTCCATCCTGAGTCCGTGTCGACAGCGTGTGAGGTGGTTCCTGAGTCCGTTCTCGAAAAAAGAAGCTTCAACGACCGAAGCTTCATTTTTCGAGCACGGACGTCCCGCATTCCATACCCTAGCAACATAACCATGCTGTTTTATGTAAAGTGGCTCTCTGCTTGACGTTTCTTTTACATAACCTACTGAGTCAGTGATTCAAGAAGCCGTGCGGGGGAAAGCACTGAGACTCCTCCGCAACCTGCTATCTGAGGCGGCCCACTTGATATGGGCAATCCGCTGCGACCGTGTCATCTCAGAACACACCCTCACGATAAGGTGGCTAGCCAAAATAAATGACAGATTGTCTATCGACCGCCGTTTGGCACGCCTCCCCCACAGTGGCACCCAGCATGCCCAACCGGGGTACCCCGTCTTGGCTGGAACAAACCGGAACATCCCCCCACATTGGGTCACCGACCCAGAGGTTTTACTAGTGGGTATCACGCTGCCGCGGCCCTCTGTCTGACCGAGGTGTCCCCCCTAGTTCGGAGTCCCACATCCCGATTCCCCGCATACTATGGGGAATATGTAAGTGCATTTCCTCGAATCGGCAGTTTCTTGTAGGACTAGGCTAGCCAGTTGCTACAAAACAATATCGCTCGTTCAAGAAAAAAAAGAAGCTCTGGGCCAGGCATGTACTATCATGTATGTACTTACCAAGGACTGAGCTGCCCCACTAGTTGGCCGTCACAAAATGTCACATGAAGTAATGCGTTGTCATACTGTACAATTTGTATCTCCGCTCACGATAGGGACGCAGACGGAGTCGAACGAATCAACGTCCGTCGAGGCTAGAGCCATACTCCGCTGCGGCCTAGTACTCGGCATGGCCGTCACGGCCCATTGTCACATCATTTTTTCTATCTCAATGAGTATTACACACCGGGGACTATGACATTTTTGGGTTGCTTATAGTACATGAAAAATGACAAATAACAGTATGAAATTTTCTTATACACATTTTTCAGGTGTGAAAATTTGAAAGTAATATTGATATGAAA
>JBBPNI010000562.1:0-20002 GCA_038091135.1 Leccinum fibrillosum | reverse complement strand
GTAATCTAGGGATCCGGGCGAAATCCCTGCTGATGACAAACCTGGGTGAAATGCGCGTCGAACCTCACACGGATGACGAGATCTGTGGCAAATCCGTCCAACACACAATCCTCGTTTTTTTGCAGTGGCGGCAAGTTTCTTCCACTGTCGCCGACTGCGATCGAAAATGAAATTTCAGTTCATAATTCGGCATAACATACGGGCGGCTAATCGAAGGCTTGATGGGCCACGACGTTGTGGGCTGGCTTATTGGCAGAGACCGTCTTTTTGGGTTCATGAGAAGAAGTTATATTTATCATCGTATCCACAGAACCGTTGCCGTCAGCCTGTCATTGAACAATCCATAACGTCGACTCCCTGCGCCTTTCAAGTTCTTCGTGTAACTTGCGCTCCACACCCTAGCTGAGCGCTGAACTCCTGTCATGGCTGCAGAGACCGCCGACACCTCCACTGCCCCACTTCGTGTTGAACATACCATGAAGTCAGCTGGCGCGCAGACTGACCCGGCAGGCAAAAACCTCGTCGTCTGCATTGACGGTACGGCAAACCAATTCGGTCGAAGGGTAATTACCAGTTGTCTCGTCTGTCTGTCTGGCTTGTCTGTCTGGGCTCACTATTGTGCAAAGAAAACCAATGTAGTCAAACTATTCAACGCTATTGATCTGAAAACGACCAGTCCGAAGCAACACACGTATTATTCAAGTGGAATTGGCACGCGGTCAAAATCGCAAGCAGGTCTTGGCCGTGTGGTTGATTCAGTCGCGGACACAATTGACATGGCGGTCGCATGGTTTGCGTTTTCCTACTTTTCATTTCAGAGAAATCATGTTCTGCGACAGGAGTGTAGACAAAAATATCAAAGAAGCATATGGCTGGCTAGCTGGAAAATATGAAGAAGGGGATCGCATATTCCTCTTTGGTGGGACGAGCTCTTCTTCGTAGCTTGCATAGCTGATGGTTATGTCTTAGGGTTCTCTCGAGGTGCATATCAAGTCCGTGTACTTGCAGGGATGATACATGAGGTATGGGACTAACCGGTTGCCTTTTTCATGCTGTAAACCTGAACACATGTGCCAGGTTGGGTTGATAAGGACGCCAACGGAGAGACAGATCGCCGCGTGAGTAGCCGCCTAGTGACTTGACATGGAGGTGACCAATGCCGGCCATAGGGCTTACGATTACTACGAAGCAATTCAACCAGGGAAGTCGGAGGTGAGGCAGATAGCTAGGGAATTCAAGGAAACATTTTGTTGGGACAACCTCACAGTCCATTTCATCGGGGTCTGGTAAACTTTCTTTCTTCTTTATCGGATGATGCCTAAAACTGATGATGTCTTAGGGATACAGTCTCCTCTGTGGGACTTTCAAGAAGGGATGTTTCATTGCCAATGTCTTCGCCTGCGCTTTATTTCCGGCACGCGCTTGCTCTGGATGAGCGGAGGGTCAAATTTATGCCCGAATATTCTCGCGAGACGAATTTCGACTCTGCTGATAAACCCCTTGACGTTCAACGTGTTCATAAGTCTGGCGGCAACCAGTCCAGAGATATTAAGGAGGTCTGGTTTGCTGGTTGCCATTCAGACATGTGGGTACCCCTTGTGGAAAATCACCTTCATCGCACTGACGCATTCTCTCAAGAGGTGGACAGCATATGCCAGGCAAGGCTCATCACGCAGGGAATATTTCACTATTATGGATGTATCGAGAAGCAGTCGAACATGGTCTCGTGTTGCGCCCGATGAATATCACCTGGGGTCCAGATGATATTGACTTTGGTACCAGGAATTCAATGAGTACTTTTTGGCGCATTGTCGAATGTATTGCCATCAACCAACAAGTATCCTATCATGGTCCAGGCAAGGATGCTCCGCGGTGAGACTTGCACCCATCCTGCTACTCCATATTGTTGACTTTGCACTCTGTAGCATACATTGGTCGGAACCACGTCTCATCATGCCCCATCAAAAGGTTCACGCTTCAATCTTGTACGCAAACGCGTACAAGCCAGTAGCGACACGGGGAAGAGGTTTCGACATATCAATGATGTATGAAATGTCCGAAGACACGGCACTGGATAAACTTTTCTGGGAGACAGATCTGTTCGGCGACATCGAAGCGCAAGAGCTGGTGAACTCTTTGAGTCGACGACGACTGGGTGCAACAGAGTGCCTTGACAAGTTGTTGTTCATGCTGCGATTCGGTATGTTCCACCTCTGTACGCCACTCGATACACATAATACTTACTCCACCACCTTCAGACGAGGGGAAGTGCCGCATCAGAAATGTTCCTGACTGGCATACAAAATTTCTGAAAATCATTCACGACAACGAGTATGTACCATTTATTAGGCTTGTTGCCATCGTCGCCTACTACGAGGGTGAGTTGCCTTTCTTAGTCTCCGAGTGTGCATTGTGTATAGTATTCGTTACAGCCTGCGACCCGAAGGAACACTCGCGGGATCCTACACAGCCTTGTAGGATAGATCCAAGTACACTCGATGATGCGAAGGAATGGGTCAGTAACATTTTGAAAGAACACAGACATCAGTATAATCCCAGAACGGTTGCTCTCTTGAATATCCTGACGAGACACGAGGATTTTCGAAAGCACATTCTTACCGAGGATGTCCTGAAAAAATTCGTGGACTTGGTCGATTCGACCATCTCCACCGTGGCTAAAGGAAAATTACCTAATTTTGGGCAACGGGAGAACAATTTCGTGCAGGTGATGAAGGGCTTGAATAGCCTGTTGCAGTGCAGTGCGTTGCTAATCATCATGCATCCTGAGCTGACTCATGATCCATCAGAGACCACCCGCAAGTTCATAATCCCGAAGCTCTGGGAGAAATTCCCGAACTCGGGGCAACGGAGACTCAGCCGAGTATTGGAGGTCAATGGTATGGATGACACCTTTGATCTAGACTATACATCATTATTCAATTCATTCCAGATCCCCACTTTTTGATTGCTGCGCTCCGCATGATGTTGACCCTGGCTCGGGTCTCAAAAGGTAGGTATTCCCTCGCTAATAGCTATGCCGACAAGCTTAGATCGGTGATTACACAACGACAGCCCCGATAAAGTTCTCCTTTGTGGAGCCTAGGATCTGCGAACTGGCGAAGAAGCGTGGTGGGATAATCGGCCCTCTCGCTGTCGAAATATGGTTTGCCCTTCACAATTCCACCGAGAAACGTAGGCTGCTTGGCCTTGGACTTGTGATTCCTGATTGAATCCACGTTTCAGAACCCCAGTTTCTTGACAACACACGCGTTCGAGCAAATATCGCTAGCGCCTTGGTCCGCACGGATTTCAAGATGGACAGTCTGGTCGACGAACAACACAGTGGCATAGATCCTGGGAGTCAAGTACTACCTTTCATTCTTGGACCGAGTGAGTGAAATTCCGTAAATTATTCCTCACCAGAGCTGGTCATAACATGCGTTGTATTAGACGTCGAGCAACTCGATAAGCAACAGAAGAGGCTCATCAAAAAGTTGATGAAGACCGTTCAGAATGGGAACCTTCGCGTGCGTACCAACATGACAATGATCCTCTTGAAGCTATGCGAGAGTGAGTCTAGTTTTGGCAAACGAAGTTACGATCTCATCGTTCGTTAGCTGGTTTTATCCGAAATTACCTCCGCGAAATTGACCTAGTGGGTATGTTCGTTAATCAGCTGCAACGCAAGGATAGTGCACTGCTTGCTGCATATGCTCTGGCTACTTGTTTGAAATACGGTGGGTGGAATGGTGTCGTTGAGGGACTACGCCGCTCAGAATGAGACTAGATGATGACGCGAATGACATGAAGAAGGAAATGGAGAAAAACAAACGCCTTCCAAAATACATCGTTGGCATGCTCCATCTGGACTACTTTGATGATGCCATAGGTCAAGTCGATGGGCTTACAATCTTTGTACAACTCATGCAACACAGTAATGTCCTACCACTTATCGTTGAGGATATTGCTCGATGTACTGATTTGCCTGAGCCAGGCGTGTTGCGTGAAGGCGTAATGAAGCACAACATGATGGAGGTTCTAGGAAGGAAGGCGGGGAAGGGCCAATTGAAGAACATCCTATCCGGATTGCTTTTCAAAGGCACGAGCTCTTGTACGTATAGTGATGATGAGTTTTTCATCGTGACTGAGGCAACGCAGCCGACGGGCCGAATGCCGGTATTGAAGAGCTTGTCACAAAAAGTTTGGGACTCCTAGGGGATCCTGATTGGAAGACCCAAAAGACAGGGGTGACGATATTGACTGCGTTGGCTCAGACGAGTAGGTATCGCCGCAATCGTGCTACCGGGCGCCTCCTCTGATATCTTGTTACTGCAGCGGACGGAGCGAAGGTCGTCGAATCTCGCGTACCCCAAGTCATCGAGTTGATTCTCCCAGTTGCGACGACCTCTGGTCGCGCAAAAACTCTACTCCGACCGGCTTCAACAGTGATGGGGCCCGCGTGTACACTGCGTAATTTGGCTCTAAACAGAACGTGTTACGTTTTATCTGGAAGGGACGTTGGAACTGATACGTATCATTGCAGAGTCATTACGGAAATTCATACACAACACGAAACAATACCGCGATTTGAGGAATATATATCTATCCCGATCACTCATTTCCGAGTGCGAGACAAAGCCATGGCGCATTTACACCCCTACCAAATGTCGGTCGTCTGTTATCCCATCTTTCAGCATGTGCCGTTAGCTCAACTTACTCCTGACAGCCGACGTGACCACCATGCTGGCAAAGATGATCAACGCTATCGAAGGAGAGCTGTCGGAAGAGGACTTGATGTGGATCGGAGATACGCTACCACCCGGCGTTCAGCACTGGGACCGTGCCTTCATGTTCCTCGGCTACACCGCGGCGGGGACGGCACTCTTCCCGGTGGCTCTCGGCGCATGTGTCGGCTTCACCGCGCTGACACTCGTTGCGATTGCCATCGGTGCGCCGATTTATCTGTCTGTCGAGATGTCCAAGTGCGTGTCAAACTCTCTCTTTCTCTCTCTTTCTCTCTCTCTCTTTCTCCTTTTCTTTTCGCTATTTATGGTGAGAATTGACGTCAACGGATGTTATCATAAATCAGTTTGGTTCGACGGTCACGCAAACACAAGGCTCGGCCAGCCGTCGACGAGGACGATAGACTTGATCCGAATGATCCGGATTTGGTGGAGGACGAAGATGCTCCGACAGTGCTTGAAACATCTGAACCTAGGATGGAGGAGGAAATAGGGATAGTGGCAGAGGGGAAGGAGAAGGAGAAGGCTGTGAATGGTACATAAGCGGTGATGGCTCCTTCGAGTGAATACCCAACGCGAGCCGGGCGAGCCGGGTTTCTTCTTGGGCGATGTGTAGCATAATCTTTATAGATGCACTTATGTTGTGTGGTTTCTACATATCTTCCTCAGGTAAATTGTTTGTTGAACAGCACATGTACGGATACAGCATGCGCTACGTATTGCCCCTCTGTGTGCGTACTTGGCTTATTATAAGCTTTAACAATTAGTAGGGTTGCCCATACCATGTTTAACAGCCTCACTCAACCACAACGGTTTTGGCAGTGAGAATGGCTTTGAGGGCAGAGTTTTCCTCTTCTACTCTCTCAAAGCGTGTGTCGAGTAATGGGCACCGGCATATGTATATAACAGTGCGTGAAATACTTACATGCCTCGGTTGTCGAATCCTCGCTGGGCATCATTAATGTCACCGTGCCTCTAACGTACGTCCTCGTGACCGAGCTATGCAACCCACGAGTCCACGTTCGACGTCTTCGCATCCATTCATTGCTGCACGACCGCCCACTTATCCCTCTCCTCGGATCGAACGTCCCCAAACGCGATCCTCAGACCTGCGAAACAGGCGTCCACGGCGCCCATCCCACCCGCGAGACCCATCACCAGAGTTGCCGCGTAGTAAAAGTTGGCGTTACCTCTGCCTTCGGTGACCCAGAGCGCGTGGAAGAGCGGTAAGAGGAGCGCTGCGTGCACATGGACGAGCGTCGTGACGATCGGGTGGCGGAGATCTTTTTTTTTTGGTCGGAAAGAGAAGAGCGATTCAGGGGAACACATAGAAATAGCATACAGAAAAACGTCAGCCAAAGAAGATTATCCGTGAGTTTTGTTTGAGTGAGAAAAGACAGGGGGCGTACATGGAAATACTTCTGGAAAGAGCACGAACATGCTCAGGAAGAGCCCGGGATCGGCGAGGGTGAGGTACGCTTTGAAGATCCCGAGAATGCCGATGAGGAGGAACGATGCGTACAGCGCGTCGTGTCTGAAGAAATAATAAAAATGAGATTTAAAAAGTTGTCTAGGGGCACGGCGCGATGAGGGCTCACTGGAATTTGATACAGATCGGCAGAACGTAAATCGCGAGGTGCACCTTTGAAGGGGAAAAAGTATCAGCACCGGGTACCGGGTAAAAGATTCGACACAAGGTCGTTGGAAACGTACAGAGAAGACCATGAGGAAAAAAGGCCTAAAGTGATCAAACATCTCGGTGAAGAAATACCACCACAGTCCCGGATTGGGCGTCAAGTCAGGGAGGATGAAGCTGGTGCGGCAAGGGTGCCGTTCGTTTATGACACGCCATATATGAACCAATTCGTCAGGGAAAAACGAACCTGGCTCCCCACGTTTCACGCACCCATCCCCATTCTCCACCGACTATGACGGAGGAAGCACAAAAAAGGACTAGCCAATAAGCGACAAACTGCCCTGCGTATTTGGAAATAATTCGCATATCACCCTTGAATTCCTGCGGAGATGCTAGCTGTGAGATGGGAGAGGTAACAAGTAGCATAAGGACAGGAAGGAGTAGCAGCAGCGTGGATACTGAAAGGTGGGTCGAAAACGCAAGGGCCAGGAGAGCCGCTGAGGACTTGCCTAAGTGATTTATGCAAAGGTGAGCGAGAATCTACTCGATGACCGAGCTTGGCCTCACCTTCGGAGGCAAACATGAGTGTCAGAAGCACCGCCGTGTTCTCAAACGTGGAGGTAGACAGCGCCAGAGACGAAAGGAGGAGGTAAGGATTTAAGAGGGCTACCGAGGCAACCAAACCATCGCGACCGTCTGAGCCCTTGCCTACACGTCGCCGGGCGTGCCATATACGGACCAGTGCCAAAGCGCCTATGATGTCGCTCAATGTCCATATGATAGGTAGTGGTGGCAGCACGGTAGAAAAGACAGACAGAAAGAGCGGGGACTGGAACCATGATAACATGAACTGTCATAATTTTCGAATGTTCGAAGTTGGCCTGGCACTCACATGCCGGAAGACACCTCCAGCGTATGGATCTATGTCATGGTTATAAAGCCAGAGCCCCTCTTTCACTGCAGTTCAGAGGTATGTCGTCGTTAATTTCGACGTCATATTGGTGATGAAAGTGTACTGACAGCGGGAGTACGAAGTCAGAGGGGAGGATAATTGATGGTCGTGTTGAATTCCATTTATTAGAGGCAATGGAATGAAAGCCAATAGCAATCTGAACGACGCAAGGAGCCACACGAACAACATCAACGAAATTTGGACTTTGCGGTGGGCAGATGGTCGGACTCGGAGGCTGTGTGAATTACATACCATACCAGGTACTACTATGTACATACTTTTGGATCTACAGGCTAACCTAACGGCGCTTCCAACGGGAGAATTTGGCTGACTTGGCCTACTTCAAACAAATTTTTCTTTGGCTTTTTGCTGGTAGGATTCAGTTATCATTCTCTCAGATTTTCTATCGCCTCGCTCCTGAACCATCTGTCTTGGAAACTCCGAAACCCCATACAGCGTATGTCCCGGGCCCTGGATCCAATAGGTCTCACAAAAAAGGATCCATGCTTGGTAGCTTGTCTTCCCCTGGTCCTGGTTCTCAGGACAATTCGAACGGGGCCAAGTTGAGGTGACAGCACTGGTCCTGGGTGGACCATTCACGCCCTTAATTAGAGCAAACCTTCCAAAACAAAACAAAGTATGCAGGGAGTCTGTCTGTGGATCCCGTGTATTAACCTTCGGAGATAGGTCTGTTCATGTTTCCTCCATACATCGGCCGTCTACTTTCCCTCCCAGAAGAGATGAGGGCGGTCCAGGTGTCATGTCACTCGTGTGTGCTCATGACGGGAAAAAGAAAAGGAGCTGGCGTAGGTGTGGTTCCGACTCGTCCAGTTGACTATGTAAGCGACTATCACCCCTGGCCACCGTCCTTGAGTGGTCACGGAGTTGGAATGAAGGTAGGTGAGGGAGAAGGAGAAGGATTTTGTTATTATTATCATCAAGGGCCATCAATCATCAATAACCGATGATTTGCTTTTTAGGTGCGATCCAACAGACAAGCTGAACTTGAGCAATATGAGGGACCCTTATTGCGTACGTACCCTCGAGCAATTTCCTTTTTTCTCCGTTTCCATGAGATAATAAGTGTGCCAAGACCAGGACCAGCTGCCAGTGGGCACGATGGCGCCCACCTCTGTCTTCAAGGGTCCCAAACCTTTGGTCGTCCAGGGCATTTCTCATCGATCTCATCCCTCGCACCTTATGTCTTGTCAGATTCCTCCACGATGTCAGATTACCTCCACTTTATTTAGACAAAGTTTGTATCCCTTCCCCGACGTTGCTGATTTTCTGACACGAATATATATGACGACAGGAGAAATGGTCATTGCGGGCAGGGGCTGATGGCAACCCTTAGAGAGCAGGCACCGTAACAACTACCCAACACGAAGTAGCGTCGAAAGGGGTATCTGATTTCTTTGCCTCGTCGTCTCAGTGTGATATACAAGGTCCTAACGACTCAACGCAATAAGATGATGCCAAAAATAACTTGGGAGACAAATTAGAGTGCGATGTCATTGATTCAATACCAAGATGTTTACTTGCATCATGTGCGAGCGTTCGACTACGCGGCAAATCGAAATCAATGGCGTGTGAAGCTTTGAAGTTGGAGCGTAACGACGATGCACTGATCTTGGATTGGGCCAGTGACTGGCTGTTCATTGACTGCCGCACGGTCCAGTTTTCCAACTTGGCCTCGACGTCAGGCATCTTCGAGCCGAGACGTTTTACAGTCAATATACCAACTGATTGACGTGCGCCATGTGCGAGGGGAAAACTCTGTGAAAACAAAGGCCAAATTGTGGCGATTTTCCATGAGTCCCCGAACAGAGTTACAGCGTCCGGATCCTGGATTACCTCAGACTGCCGGGGCGGTGCTTGCGAAGATCCTTTCTTTCGAACGTTGGAACCGTTGGACTCGCTACAGGACACAGATGAGACTCTCAATCAGCTCAATTTGGTGTAAGTATTATGAGGGCTTGAGATATTGGAGTTGGAGGACCGGAGAGGGAAAATCATCGACAATTCGTTGACTCTCAGTCCGGAGGTGGCGACACTGGTGACTCATGATGGTAATTTCCTGAATCAATGGATAACGCAAGAGGTATCAGTCCATCGTAAGTATCTGACCAATCATAATGGCATGTGTCTCACTTTGGAAGGCGGGAGCCGTTGTGGTGTTTATTGACTTGTATTGGAAACTGACGGGAATGACAAAGTTATTCTCACGCTAACGTTGCAGCCGCTTCAGCTCAAAGCTATGAGCAACATTTTGGAACTGAGCTGAACGCAAAGTTCCATCATTCATGCCATAATGCTGTTATTCTAGACCGGAAGTATAATAGTCAATCAGCAATGTTACCGTTTCCGAATACCCATTCTTTCGAAAATGCCAAATTATTAATGGGCCTGCATATGAACTGGTGCTGGCAGCTGCCTGTCTGAGCTTGGGATATTGTAACTTGAAATTGCGTCACTTGATCGGAATTTCTGTCACCCGTCATAAAGGCTGAGTCGAGCCGCAGTGCGTAATTGGAGAATCGTACTCCACGCTGACACTGAGTAGTACTATGACATGCACCACTTCCAGGTGTCCATTTCAAGTTGCCGTTCCACGCCGGAGTCGGAGTCGACTACTTCCGACGTAGCCGCTTCAGCGCCCAGCGCTCATCACGCATTACGCATTACGCAGACGGAGTCACCACACCTCCGAGTCGCATCTGCCATACTAGTACCCGAAGAGTCAGTTGAAGCACGTCGAAACGTGGCGACGAGTCACGACGGGGTCGGTCCGAAGACTCTGCAGACCCTCAGGCGGCCTTTAAGTTATGCAGTTTGAAGTGACAAGCAGGAACGACACGAGTCCCCGACGCTCGCGCGACGTTCAACAAGTTCACACTCACGTCTCCAAAAACGGATTTATAAGCCCCACGCCGACTTCCGAGCTTCGTTGGTCCCAGTGATATCGGCGGTTATCATAACACGTAGGCCTGGGCCTTTCGACTCGTGCGCACATCGAGACTCGGCCGAACACATCCCTCCCCACCAAGCCGATTAGACCGAAGTTTCTGACCCGTGCTCTGTCGGGTATAGGGTAAACACTAGAGCCACATCCCTATCCGAGTCTCCTGCATACTGGATGAACGTTGACGGCGACCACCATCCGTCCGTGTCACCCGTCAACACGTCAGCAATCACCAAGAATGTCTCGACGGAGCTGCCGGCTCTTCCGATTGGAAATCTTGCAGGCAACCAAACGCTTGCGATGGACTCGGACGGCGGCTTCGACTCGACGATGCACCGTCGGTCCTGTATGTGGATACGTGGATACGTGGATACTATCAAACTTCCGATTCCGGTCCAATCCGCGGACGCGGCAACCCATTTATCAACGTGCATGGCGGCGTGGTGACGACGATATCACCAGGTTAACCAGAAGTGGACGGGAAATTGAGTATGAGCACCTCGAACACGAGGCGCACCCGCCGCCAACCGCACGGAAACGCGAGACATCCGTTGGCTGTGGCTTAAATGAATAGAAGGTGAGTATCCACCAGGCTTGAAAGGGCCCGGGTTCTATTGAAGAAGCTTTGGATGATATGTTTACTAGCCGGTGCTGGACTGGCTGGGCTTGCCCCGGGAGAAGTCGAGACACCTCCAGCCCCTGTGTCATTTGGTCTAGCCAGGCCGAAGTCTGGCCCTTTGAACGTGACAACGTGACGACAAATCCCTACTGCGTCTTCTTCTCCAATATTAATACCAGTGACCCCGCATCGCTAACCATCAACCGAAAGCAGGGACAAAAAGGTCTAAGCGACCGTAATGAAAACATTTGAAGATTATGCCGTGGGACTTTCCCCTCACTTCTTCGGCGTCTCCATCTTCTTTTCCTTCTTCTGCTTCATCTTCGTCTCGGGAGAACTCATGACGTAGACCCTAATTTGCAGCGTATCAATACCTGAGACCTATTCGCGGGAGTCGTTGACATCCGAGTCGTCGCACACGCACGGTACCAATATTATGATGCTGTAGCGTGGAAGCGCAAACTTAAGATGGGCATATGCTACTGTACATATACCCCCAGTCTCTCTAACTTATCCCTTGAGAAAACGAGGAACCCACGTGCATACTTAGTGATCGGACAGCCAGCCAATGTGATGGTGGGCGAAAGCGAGGATAACGAATGTGAATAACGAAGATGGTGGCAACGGCGAGAAGCCTGGCCCGCGGGGTGACAGTGAAAAAAGCAATAACAATGTCAACGAACATCATCGTTATCACTAGCTAATTTAAACATTGTTACAAGGGACTCCCAGCCTCAGGCCTCAAGCTTTTGCTTGCACACGAACGTGTGCCAGCATTCAGGCACGCATGCAGAATGATACAGTGGGTAGGCCCCCACACTCGCCGGGGCCGAGGAGAAATATCAGTGTTCAAGCTGACACTTCGACGGATGTACTATTACTAGTTACTACAATATAGTTTGTGAGAGTCCGTCGCATGATACAATTACGCATAGCCTTAAGCTTGCCAGTCCTACATACACGTACTTACGCGAAGTCCTTGGCAAAGCTATTCCAAGCCAACCTCGCGACCGTGAATCCAACAAACAGACAATCGAGAATACCAAAGCTCACGCAGAACGAACTGAAGTGACAAGGAGGATGAATATATAAATAATTGTACACGCTCCCCATAAACTCTAGATGGCAATGTCATGAATCCCGGTTTGTCGTGGATCTGTAGATATACATAAGATGGATATGCAAAATTCCGCAGTGCGCTTCGTTTCAGCGGTTACAAGATGATGGGTGTCGGGATTAGGCTCAGTAAAGAGAAAACGAAGTATGGCGAGGAGTGATATGATATGTCGCCGAGAAAGAAGAGAGGGGAGGGAGTCATCGTGACGCTTTCACATGCGCGCCAACGGACCGATGGTCTTGCGCCCATGGTCCGCCCACCACTTTTCCGCCTCCTCGTCTGCATCGTACCCAAACTGGACCCGACTCTTGGCCTCGTCAGCCCACTGGTTTGCGTTGCCCCTGTTTTCCTCGTCCTTTTGCTGTTTCTTGTCGACGTCCAAACCCGAACCCGAGTTTACCTCGTCGGCCGTAGCCGTGTTCCTCACAACATTCCTCACCTCCTCGTTCTCCTTGCTCAGCGCCGTCTCCATCGCGGCCCTCATTTGCCGATCCCGCTCCTCTTGCTCGGGTCCGTCCGGCAGATGGAAGACGTGCTGGTTCAGCCGGGACGCAGCCTGCGTGTCCGTGGCGCGGGCGTAACGGAGTGACTGGTACGCTCGCAAGAGGGGCCCGATTTGCGCGCGAGAGGACAGACGGGAGAATAGGTTGCCAAGGACGGCTGCGTCTTCAACCTAGAACGCGGGGACGGAGAATTCGTTGTTCGGGTAGGGATACATGAAACGAGGGTACGTTTCACACGAAATGACCGGGAATGCGAACCCACGGATGGATGAAAAAGTTATTAGGGTTAGTGAACGACAGAACGGAATGAATGCGGAAGGCAGGTGCTCACGGCCATAGCAGATCCTTGTGCTCGGTATGGCTGTGTACGCACACAAAACAAACAAGGCGACAATCAGACCAACGTTTCCCAAACAAGAAACCGCACATTCGCACCAGCATTGGATGACAGGAATCGCCGAGCAAGGCTAACTTGCCGTCCTTGTGCACCCACGTGCTCAGTGGAGCACGGTCCATGAGTTTCCAGTTGAGAGTCGAAGGGACGAGCGCGAGGAGTTTCTGAATCCTGGATGACGGGAACCATACTTAGTGATAAGAGCGCGCGACCGAAAAGACTGGAGCAGATCACACGCACCGTCGTTCCCAGCCAACAAAGTCGGCTCTCATCTTATCAGCACTACCTTCGGCTGTCCAAGACTCCACTGACCCGTCGTCGGGATGTATCATGACGAGATTGTACTCTTTCTTAGCGCGCTAAAGAATGCGGTCGTCAGTGTCTATTTTTAGATGGAAAGATATGGAGGCGATTAACTGGGAATGATGTGGATGACAATGACGAGAGAGAGACCGCAACTACTTACGATACAGTAGGTCATGATATGTCTTCCGGGGCCCATCCAGCCAACCATGCATGGGTTCTCGACGAGCGGACGAAGGTCCGGATCGTTGAGCATCAAGTCGGTCGGGATTATGGCTCTAAAGGCCGCATCGCCTGTTGGCGTGGGTTTGTCTGGGCCTCCGACGACGTATTCGCGAGTGAGACTCTTTAAGCCATCAGCGCCGATGACGAGATCTGCGTGCACAACTTCTCCGGATTCGAGAGTGAGGGTGGGTATGGAGGGATTCACGGCGACGACGCGACTATTGGTGCGAATGGTGACGCGGGGATGGGACTCTGCAAGGTCGTACATCAAACGATGGAAATCGGCTCTCTGTACATCACACCGCGATCAGAGGACGGAACTCAGAGGGGGAAGTAGGTGACTCAACGTGTATGTGATAATAAGGTGCACCATACTTTTCTTCCATGGAGTCACCCCACCTGGTCCAGGCCACGGTTTCGCCAGTGGACCCTAATGACTTGAAATGAATATGGGAAATTGCAACAGGTGTAAGAGATACATGCATCGTCTAAAGGTGAGCGCTTCGGGCTTGACGACAACCTGACTGAGTTTTTCACCGAGGCCCCAGCGGATCAAGAGACGGGTTAGGTTTGGGCCCATTTGGATGCCTGCTCCAATCTCGCCAATGGCTGCGGCACTTTCGAGGATGGTGACGGTGTGGCCTGCCTCTGCGAGAGTGTAGGCAGCGGCAACGCCACCAAGACCACAGCCAACGACGACGACGTGGATAGGGAGGGAGGCCTGACGCCCCTGGTAAAGGTGGGTTTCCCGAGGGGATCGGGATAGGGTTGCAGGGGCCAATGTGCTCGACTGAGGGGGAGCTGCGACTGCAGGTTTGGAGGAGAAGATGTTACCCATAATCATGGACTAGTATGAAAGAGAGGATGATAAACATCCGGGCGGAACAACTTGGCGGCTTTTATATAAAGTTAGTTAGTACAACCCCAAGCAGACCTCGAGTCCGGTTAGCAAATAACGGCACCAGTGTCTTTCTCGGCCACATTCGGCACTATGGTTCATCCGTACACGTCCGTGCGACAGGAGACCTCCCATGTTAGTATCGACCCAGGGCGTCGGTGTCCTAAGTCGTTACGTCATCTTATGTTTCATGATAAACATTTGACCCAGAACCGTGGGAATTATCATACCTCCGCTTTCCCATCAATGGATAGTATTCGCCCGCGTCTGCAGCAAACCCATCACGAGCTCACCGTTCAGTACGACGATGCACACTCAGTCCTCCCAGCCCTGCTCGTTGTGTTGCGTGATGACCTGCTCCCTGGACTCGTCATCGAACATGCACTACCTGATCAAGACGTCGCTTGGCTGTCAGAATGGCTTTCCGACATTGGTAGTAACGTCTCGTATTCCTATTACTAGTACTGTACTTATATCGTACATCCCCTGCAGCATCTATCTTCCGCCTCTTGCGGGTATGTACATAGTTATAAAAAATATCTTTCTCATTCAAACGACGCCTATCCAGCGCCACAAGTTCACCCGTCCAACCGCCTTGAAAGAAATCCGTGACACATCGATATGGCGACTGCAAGTTCTCCGCCCCATACTCCTCCTACCAGTCCCAACCTTATTCCATTGCCTCCCTCCGCCGATCTCCGATGCCTTTGGCCGCCCACTAGTTTTTCTCAGACTCACATCCCTCCAATCCCTCACATGCACCGTCAAAGACGCACTACTCCAACAGGTAGAACGTCTGCGCCTTCATCTCAGATTCCTCCGAGATCACTCCTGTACCAGTCCCTTTCCGCTCCAATACCTCGTCTTAGTCGATCTTGCCGACGTCTCCTTTCAGAAATTTGTGGGTGCATAATTATTCAACAACGTGTCCATTGAATTAATTCCAAAACTAAATAGGATCGCGATCTCCTTTCATGGGCTTTAAGCGAACTCATACCACGATATCCTGGAATGCTTGCAGCGGGTAAGTACCGGCCACCAAGGGTCCTGTATATTTTGGGGGTGCACACAGAATGATCTTGAATTCATCTTCAGCCTTTGTACTCAATTGTTCCTGGGTACATTCGAGCACTTGGTCGGTGGCAAAGTATGTCTCACCCTCTCCATTCCGATTCCCCGGGTTACCTCCTAATGCCACCTTTCTATGAGGTGTCTCCTCCCCTCCTCAATCGCTGCTCGCGTATTTTTCCCTTCCAAGGCCCAGCTTCTCAGCTATTGTTCAGCGGCCACATTACCCGCAGGTTGGCCAGTTTTCCATTCTTCTTTCGCCTCTTGGGGACACTTCCCTTTCTGATCTTGACCGATTGTACACAGAATATGGCGGCTCATTGCCGGCCCTCGATCAAATCGACAACGCCCTTTGCTCACCATATCAAACGCACCATTTGCCGCCGCCGCCACCATCACTGCTAACACCACCACCGCTTCCTGCCCTCCCCACCACATCTCCCCCATCTCTGGGCGAACCTTCCATCCCGTCATCCCCGTCATCGTCCGTTCCCCCTCCTAATCCGGCGCCTACCCCCTCGACGATCGTCCTCTCTCCATTTTCCCCGGAGAACCCTTTCTATGGGTACCCCGCGATCACGTCGGCTTCGAGTCCTTATGTGATTCGACCCGTGCGCAAGGGACTGCGCGAGCTGGTGCACACGCTCGCGATATTGTGGTGGCGACGGTGGGGGAGGTGCGTGTCGAAGTGGGCTTGGGCGGGTGCGTGTGTGTTCGCGCTCGTGCATTTCTCGGTGCGTCGTGCAAGGGACCTGAGAGCAGGGAGCATGGTGGAAGTGGTGATAGGTGTGGTGCGCACGCGTATGAGGAGCGCGATGCGAACGTGAACAAGTTGGGGTAGGGGTAGGATGAGGGATATCCACGGTGAACGTGCGCGAACGGATTTTACCGCGCCCGTCGCTCCCCCTCTTGCGGTCGGGAGATCCGAGCCTGGACGTTTGGTTTCTCTTTCTCGTCCACTATCAAAACAAAGACCCTGTCCGGCAGTCCTGCCTTCATCAACCGATCATCGCTAGAACTGACACTGACACTTGCTTGACACTTTCTGATCTACATGCACACGTGCTCGGACTTGATGTCACTCCCTTTGCACACATGACTCGCTGACTTCGCGTACTTACCCGACCTGCCAGTGACTGTTTCCTTTCCTGTTGGTTGTTTTCCTCGCGTCGGTATCCCGCTCGGGTGCGTTCGGAGGAGAGGCGTGAACTGTCGTCGTCTCGTTTATGTGTGTACTTTTGTGTTGTATTCTGAGGGAATCTGGTGTTCGAAGGTTCAAAAACATCATGCTCATTCACTCATAGTCGTATCCATCGGCCTTCTTACTTGTATGTCGGTGCGTGTCGAGCCCACGCCTAGTGATGCGCCAGTGACAATATGCTGTAACTGATCTCGCCAGAACAAGTTGTGCCGGGTCGAAACCCCATCAAACCAGTTACCAAACCACCCAAAACGTTTGATCGTTTAACTGGCATCATTGTCGCGAAGGCGCGTGGACGAGCACGTGGCGAACAGTGGTGAACGAGGATATGCCGGTCGGTCGAGGTGTGACACGGACGGACGGACAACCGTCCGCGCGCATGTGTGGTTGTGTGGGCGCATTGTTGTCTGGACTCTTGTTCGAATGATGTGTATCCATGATGCACACGCGTGTTGTCGTATTCGTGGTCAACGCCAGCACTTTTTTGCCAGAATCTGCCAGTCAATTGCAGCTTTGCAAGGTGGTACTAAGCGGTAGTAGCACCAGACTTGCCATTGATTAATGATTCTGGCATTTGATGCAGTCACAATTGGGTGTGATCGTCCCTGTGCAACTGGCATATTTCGAGTTGCGCCCCGGACGACGTTGGATTAGATACTATCAGACCCCTAAAGTTTTCACGATGACCCTCCCCACCATACCTCTGAGTCTCTGACTGGGAGCGCGTTGATCCGACTCCTTTTTTTCTTCCCGTACTACATGGTAAGTACAATGCACGAACGACAATTGATGAGGGGAAGTACAGGTTGCTGAGCGTAACGGTGACTTGGAGAAGATGTGTGTGCCACTGGTAAGTACTACAGTACGTAATGCGGCACTGGCCGCGCTATTGCTCCTTCTTAACTTACCACTAGGCTGCCACCACCTGCCACGGCCGGTGCACTGATTACCCCGTCATCGCCACAGTCGTCAGCGAGTCGAATCCTGATAGTGTCGGACGATCGACGACCCGGATCTTCCTTCGACACTCCGCCGTCACTGGACCGTCCGGCTATATGTAAGCTCACTGAAAGCGTAGTACAGATTATACGTCTCATGCGAGACAGGAGCCCTGGCAGGATCGTATGTAGGTCGTGTGATACAGTACTACTGGGGGTCATCCATTTCTCAAAACAGCACCCATGACATCCCCCTTGCCGGTGACAGGAAACGAAGCGAACAAAGCGAGGGAGGGGGTTGCACTGGTAAGTAATGCCCCTGCTACAGTTTACCGTTTTACCTTTGGTACGCCCCCAACCTCCTCGGGAATCTCGGACTCCATCTGAATCACATGAGCCATAAACGTTTTGAATCAAGAATCACGTCGATTGAGCTTTTTAACCTCTAAGGGCTGTACTCAACATCTCAACCATCGGATCCCCACCGGTCGATACGAACTCGCTTCTCGTTCAATTGGTGGCTTTGACTTTTATTCACCTTTGTGACTTTTCTAGATCAAAACAAATACTTGGGACATTGGGTTTCGAGGGTTTTACGGTTTTGCCTTTTGTTTATACTAACGTAATTACCTGTGCTTCTGTCGCGGTCGCAGGTTTCGGTGATCGTGATCGTGATCGTGATGCATGCAAGCTCAACCTGAGACTCCCTCCACTCCATGATGGTGAAGATGCGGCATGCAAAATTGAAATGCATGTTTGTATCAGAAAGACGAACATGCATCGTCGTCTAGGTCGATTACTAGGTTTCAATATGCAACAGGTGCAACGGTAAGAGAAACTTGATAGATAGAGCGACAGTGAGTAACAGTACTTGAGATGGTGATGATGACGGAACGGGCTCGAAACGGACTGCAGTACGAGCTCCCTTACCACACATGTCAGACAGCCATCGAATTCGATGATGCATGGACGGACTCGGCCCGGGACTGGTCACCGGTCACTAGTCACTAGTCACTCACCACTCATTGATGTCGAATGATGCGTAATGTGCCTACACGCACACCAACTAGCAGTTACCTCGGGTAACGTTGATGAATCGATGACGCATCGCCATCAAGGGGCTCATCTGTGAATTGAACGATGGTAAGTTCGTCTCAGGGACCCTTAATCTCCTTATTTGCTCGCATTTGAGAGCTGTGATCGGAGGAAGAGCCACGAACAAGGTCAATGTTTGCATCCGCGTCAATGACCTTGCTTGTCAGATGCGGCCTCGTCTCCAGTCCACACGACACCATGTCGACTTTCTCCCTTTCCATGCGCATGTGCGTGCATCTACGGTCCATTAACACCACCCCACGCACCCCTCCCACACACACACATACGCACAAACACCAACTAAAACCAACCCTGTTACAGAAACATACAGTCATCCAAAACACGACAACTCGACATGATCCGCCTCCCATCCCATCATCCGTTTCGAGCCCCACCTATGTTGACATTGTGAGTAAGAAAAAAGGCACACGAGGAGGCCGGGCCATGGATGCGATGAGGCTCGGCAATTACCGCGCGGATATAGCATCCGAGCATCCGAAAGGCGCCCAAGGGGAAGCGGGTGATGAGAAAATGATGATGAGTGACGTTGGTATCGACATTGATGACGAGCAAATCAGTGGCGTGTACGGGCTACACATACGTGTGGTGAGGTCACAGTCCCACCTCGAACGACGGCAGAGCCAAGCATAGCATCTACAAGAAGTATTCGGGGAGCTAAAATGCATATCAGCATCCTCATCTCTTGTCAGCGATAACAGGATTTCGGGGAAAGATGAAGAAAATGAAAAAACCCACTTTGCCACCCGCGTTCTGTGCTGCCTGATGAGTCGGCCCATCCCGCTCGTTCTCCGGTGCAGCTTCAAACACGTTGAAGTACATGCTCCCTCCCGGCCCCACTTCGAGGATACTCGCCGAGTTGCCACAACGATAACAATAGTTGGGCGCGGACCATACCGTGGACAAGTGCTTGTCAAAGAGGGACGAATAACCCTCCATACAGAGTTGGTGCGCGCGGAGGATATGCGACATGTTGTTCGTCTCAAGGAATTTGTGTACGACACCCGAGCCAAAGGTGTAACCCGCACCTCTGAATGCAACGTATCGACATGACGACACCAATCGAAGCAAAGTATTGTTAGCAGTTCATCATCCGAGAGAAGCAGCAAAAGTGGGGTAATGGAGTATGTGGAGCCTGGCCACATACACACAACCACGCAGCTGTGGGAGATGGCGTACCGACCTAGGTGATATTGCAAAGTCCTCCTTCTCTGCATCCGGATCTGACCACACGAGATCGGCCATGGGACCCTCATGAGGTATTTCTGCCGAAAAGACCCGTTTACAAGCCATGAGGTGCGGAGTCTCGAAGAAGCGAGGAAAGACGGGGC
>JBBPNI010000561.1:0-20068 GCA_038091135.1 Leccinum fibrillosum | reverse complement strand
GGGGCCGGTATCTCAGACGAAAACCCGCAAGCACACGAATGGCGATGGGGTAATCGGGCGCATTCTGAAGTTGGGGAGCAAGCAGTGGCCCAGTTCGTGGCCCAGTTCATGGTGGAGAGGACGACGATGGCGGACGTGGAAGAAGAGGATGAAGACGGAGCGGGAGGAAGTGGTGGTGGTCGTCGACGGGGAAAACAGAAGCAAAAGGACGGAGGAATGGAGAAGCGGTTGGAGACGGTACTCAAGGAGATGGAGAAAGCTGCTGGAGGGAACTTCTACTATAGTACGTTCTGTCATTTTTCATACTCTCTGTCAGCTCTTCGACTGCTTTGGCCCAGTCTATCACCCTAACATCGTGTTCTTCTCTTGCTATCTCCCAAGCTTCAGGCTCGTGGTCAGCTGTTTTGGATGTTAGACTTGGCAACAGGAATATCAACCCGCGGAAGCGCGCTCACGGTAGAGATCGTATTTTTCTACAGTTGACTTGGAGATTTCACGCTTGCGGTCGAGAACACCATTCCCCAAGTCAGTGGTTGAAAGATCCCATTCGGAACTAACACACATACTACCTTGTTTGACGTTGATTTGTTCGCCGCTTGCCAAGGCCTCGCGGCGAGCAAGACCCACTGGCGCAGGGTCGCTTGTGCCGAGCTTGCAATAAAGAGCGGCAAGATCGTAACGAAGCAGAATGCATGTTTTGTCAGTTTGAAATCGGGCTGAAGCTCATCACTTTTATACTCATGCAGCAATCGCTCTTGTACGTATTGCAACCATCCGACTTAGTACACAGTTTCTGACGAAGTAGATTGCTTTTTTGTCGTCTCTTGCCTTCAAATGTCCAAGGTCTTTCTGATGGGCCGGCGAACTTGATTCCGACTCGGACCTGATCAATGATCATTGGCCGCCATGAGTCGACGTAAGTAACTTCTTCCTTATCTATGCACGCGGGTTCATATTGACTGCTCTTGCGGTCGTCTGGATTCCCGAGCGATTACCCAGATAATATACGAACTCGCCTGTTCAGACTCGGACAGTAATCTGGATGTTCAAATCAACTGTAACCGGGTATGCCTAGAATTACTCGTGTCTACTAGGCTAGGTCGGATGAAAGAGGGATAGAAGGGTAGCTTCCTTCCAATCAGAGCCGCGCAGTGCTACATAAACGATCAGGATACCTTTATTACTCGATCGCTTCAACATGGCAGGGAAACTTGAATTCAGTCCGAATTTTCCTCCGAGGTCACAGATTATTGTTGATGATTTCAGCGTTGCGCGGTTTGTCGGATGCTTGAATTTATTGAGGCCCTGAATATCCAGATGCTCATATGACCTACTAGGGGTCAGACCAGACTTCGACAATGGTGACTGGTCCGAGATAACATGCAGTAAAACCACCCACATTACGCCGAGATGACTTCACCGGATCCGAGAGAGACTTCAACGAGTTCGATCCATTATAACAATTATCCAAGTTGAACCTCAGACTCATTTCGCTTCTACAAGTCTTGGTCGTATGTATGTTACCTCCGGATTCAATACTCCACTGCATGGTTCGTGATATCGCTCATTGATAACAGTCCCGCGCCAGCCTAGTCTTCGATTTGAATGTACTAATATCCATCCCCGGGCCGAATTCGACGCTCAATACTACTGTGTGAGCACGATTCGAAACAAAATCGGTAACAGCATTGTCGGCTTCATTCACCACAACCTTCCTATAAGCACTTGCTGCTTTTAGGGGCGGAGCGGCCAGGACGGGGAGAACACTGCCAACGTTACCGAATGATGCTAGACGACGACGACAGACACGACGTGACACTGCTGCAAACCAACATGCTGATGAAGTCACTCCAACCTCCGAAAAACTGGTCTGGACCCCTCTGGACCAGACGGCCAAAGGCCGTGTGGATCAAACTAAAAATACCGTACGGACGAATGTGGTCTCCGAATCCTGTCTGGACTCAGACCTGGCAGCCGCCGCCGGCCCGCCGGAAGCGGATGCCGGAAGTAGATGTGGATCGATTCGACGTACGCTTCTTCCCACTTCCTCCCTCGCCCTCACGGTGACTACTGCTTCAACTCGACAATTCCACAGTTTCTTCGACAACACGCTCACGCTTGGAATCCAGATATGCAGACAAAAAAGACTGGCGGCTTTGAAAACATCCGAGAGAAATTCGGCCACTTCAGGATCCTTATCGTCGGGCGGGCGAACGCTGGAAAGACGACTATTCTCCGCGCGATTTGTAACACTACCGAAAACGAAAACCCGGAGGTCTATGATGGAGAAGACAACAAGGTGTGTGTCTGGTTTGATACATATAGATGACTTTACCAAACCGCGCGACTAGATTGATCTGACCCAGGTCGAGGGATCCACAGGGGTGAGTATCACTACATACTGGACTAGGACATGACGCACATCTGTACAAATGCGCGCTAGCGCGGAATGCATGATATCGAGAATGAATTGATCTTCCGGAGCAACAACAATTTCGTCTTCCATGACTCGCGGGGCTTCGAAGCTGGTTCCGTAGATGAATTCAATCGATTGAAGGAGTTCATTGCTGATCGTGCAACCACAACAAATCTCAGGAAACGGATTCACGCCATCTGGTAAGACCTTGAACAGTGCGGAAGGCAGTCGTTGACTAGTTGTTACTTTGTATAGGTACTGTATCCCAATGGATAAATTGGAGCGGGCAATCCAGCGCTCTGAGGAAATGTTCTTTGATGAATGTGATACCAGAAATGGTGAGTTCATTTTGAGAAGGTTTCTTCGAGCTCACAACGTGTCCAGTGCCTGTTATTGTATTGTTCACTAAGTTTGATGCATTACTGGCTGTAGCCATGAGTGAGCTATCCCTTGGTGATCGAAAGCTGCCACGAGAGGAGAAGGTGGCAAAGGCAAATGGGCTCGTGGATGGAATTTTTGACAAAGCTAATATATGGGGTCGTCTCTCTCGATTGAAATATGCACCAAAATGCAGTGTCCGGATTGCAGGTATTATTCTGGTTTCAGATAAATGATTCAGCCTGAGCTCATGCAATTTGCATCCAAGGGATGCACAACTCACATGAGGGATGTAGCATACTGCTGGAGAATACAGCAGGAGCTCTGAACGATGAAGCTTTGCAAATGCTATTTGTTACTGCCCAACAAACAAACTTAGCACTGTGTATTGAATATGCAGTCCGAGAGTAAGTACTGAGATATGAATATCTGAGATATAAGGCTAATGCTATAATGTAAAAAAAGTGTCATATTTGATATAGACAAGCTGCATCAATCAGCACTTCCTGTACACAGCATTGACACCATACATCCTGCAAGACTGGCAAGATGGTTTGGACACTTTTGGGTGAGATGGCATTCATATAAATTAGCTTATTTTCATGCCACTGATTAAATTATAGAATGTCAGTTCTCATTCTAGAAAATGCATAACAATTGGTTTGATTTATACACTTCATTCTCCTCTCCAAACGACAGTATGTGAGTTGTGCATTATGGAATGTGCCGGAGAATGGTGATGGTGATGATGTCATGTCCATTCATTCTCAATTCTGCTCCAAAAATGACAGAGAGTGAGTTGTGAATTGTGGAATGTGCCAAAGAGTAGTGATGCTGATGATGCCATGTCCATTCATTCTCCATTCTGCTTTGAAAATGACAGGAAGTGAGTTGTGGACTGTGGAATATGTCAGAGAATCATTGGTGATGCTCATGATGATGCCATGTTCATTCATTCTCCATTCTGCTCTGCAAATGACAGCAAGTAAGTTGTGGAATGTGGAATGTACCAGAGAGTGGTGATATTGATGATGCCATGGCCATTTATTCTCCATTCTGCTCTGCAAACAACAGAGAGTGAGTTGTGGAATGTGGAATGTGTCAGAGACTGACAATACCATGTCCATTCATTCTCCATTCTGCACTGCAAACAACAGAGAGTGAGTTGTGGAATGTGGAATGTGTCAGAGACTGACAATACCATGTCCATCCATTCTCCATTCTGCTTTGCAAATGACAGTATGTGAGTTGTGTATTGTGGAATGTGGCAGAGAGTGGTGATACTGATGATGCCATATATATTCATCCTCCATTCTGCTCTGCAAATGACAGAATGTGAGTTGTGGATTGTGGATTGTGTTAGAGAGTGGTGATATTGATGATACCATGTCCACTCATTCTCCATTCTGCTTTGCAAATGACAGAGAGTGAGTTGTGGAATGTGGAATGTGCCAGAGAGTGTGATGATGATGATGATGCCATGTTCATTCATTCTCCATTCTGCTTTGCAAATGACAGGGTGTGAGTTGTGCATTGTGGAATGTGCCAGAGAATAGTGATGCTGATGATGCCATGTCCATTCATTCTCCTTTCTGCTCTGAAAATTTCAGTTGGTGAGTTGTACAATGTGCAATGTGCAATGTACCAGAGAGTGGTGATGCTGATGATGCCATGTCCATTTATTATCCATTTTTCTCTGCAAATGACAGGAAGTGAGTTGTGCATTGTAGAGTATGCTGAGAATGCTGATGACATCATGTCCATTTATTTTCCATTCTGCTCTGCAAATTAAAGTTGGTGAGTTGTGGAATGTGGAGTGTGCCAGAGAGTGGTGATGCTGATGATGCCATGTCCATTTATTCTACATTCTGCTCTGAAAATGACAGGTAGTGAGTTGTGCATTGTGAAATGTACCCAAGAGTGGTGATGCTGATGGTGCCATGGCCATTCATTCTCCATTCTGCTCTCAAAATGACAGGGAGTGAGTTGTGCATTGTGGAATGTACCAGAGAGTGGTGATGCTGATGATCATTTATTCTCTATTTTTCTCTGCAAATGACAGACAGTGAGTTGTGAATAGTGGAATGTGCCAGAGAGTGGTGATTCTGATGACATTGTGTCCATTCATTCTCCATTCTGCTCTGCAAATGACAGTTGGTGAGTTGTGAGTTGTGAAATATACCAGAGAGTGATGTTGTTGATGATGCCATGGCCATTCATTCTCTGTTCTGCTCTGCACATGACAGGGAGTGAGTTGGGCATTGTGGAATATGCTGGCAGAGACTGGTGATGCTGATGATGCCATGGCCATTCATTCTTCATTTTGCTCTGCAAATGACAGGGAGTGAGTTGTGGATTGTGGAATGTGCCAGAGAGTGGAGATGCTGATGATGCTATATCATTCATTCTCCATTCTGCTCTGCAACTGACAGACAGTAAGTTGTGACTTTGTGCAATGTGCCAGAGAGTGGAGATGCTGATGATGCCATGTCTATTCATTATCCATGCTGCTCTGCAAATAACAGCAAGTGAGTTGTAGATTGTGGAATGGGCCAGAGAGTGGTGATGCTGACAATGATGCCATGTCCATCCATTCTTGATTCTGCTCTGCAAATGACAGTTTGTGAGTTATGTATTGTGGAATGTGCCAGAGACTAGTGATGCTAATAATGCCATGTCCATTTATTCTTCATTCTTCTCTGCAAATAACAGGAAGTAAGTTGTGCATTGTGGAATGTGCCAATGCTGATGATGCCATGTCCATTCATTCTCCATTCTACTCTGCAAATGACAGGGAGTGAGTTGTGCATTGTAAAATATTCCAGAGAGTAGTGATGCTGATGATGCCATGGCCATTCATTCTCTATTCTGCTTTGCAAATGATAGTATGTGAGTTGTAGAATATGTAATGTGCTAGAGAGTAGTGATGCTGATGATGCCATGGCCATTCATTCTCCATTTTTCTCTGCAAATGACAGGCAGTGAGTTGTGCAATGTGCAATGTGCCAGAGAGTGGTGATGCTGATGATGCCATGTCCATTTATTCTCCATTTTGCTCTGTAAATGACAGGTAGTGAGTTGTGCATCATGGAATGTGCTGGAGAGTGGTGATGCTGATGATGCCATGTCCATTCATTCTTTATTCTACTCTGATAATGACAGCAAGTGAGTTGTGTATAGTGGAATATGCCAGAGAGTGGTGATGCTGATGATGTCATGGCCATTCATTCTTCATTCTGCTCTGCAAATGACAGAGAGTGAGTTGTAAAATGTGGAATGTGCTAGAGAGTGGTGATGCTGATGACATCATTTCCATTCATTCTCTATTTTGCTCTGCAAATGACAGGATGTGAGTTGTGGAACATGGAATGTGTCAGAGACTGACAATACCATGTCCATTCATTCTCCATTCTGCTCTGCAAATGACAGAGAGTGAGTTGTGGAATGTGGAATGTGCCAGAGAGGGGTGATGCTGATGACATCATATACATTCATTCTCTATTCTGCTGTGCAAATGACAGTTTGTGAGTCTTGTCAGAGGAGAATTTGAGCATTCCTATTGCTAATGATACCATGATTTTGTTCTATATCACCATAACAGTTAGTAAGTTATAGATTATGTGATATTTTTTCAAACAACAATTTATGTGCTTTTTTTTCTGTCTTCATTTCATTTATAGGAAGTATGTTACTTATCATATGATGGATTCATTACCCTTACTGATGTATATTTTCAACTTACCTTGTCTTATTTTATTCAGCTGGTGAGCTTTCTGTAGTTATACAAAAATATATTCTGATTATATATCTCATTATCTGACATTTATCAAAGACTGTGAGTTATGTTTTACTTAGGAAAGTTATAGTGACATTGCAACTATTCATTTCCAACAATTATAGAAGGTATATTATGCAACATATTGAAGCATTATCATATTAATGATCAATATTTTGAACTCCTCACAGATGGTAGGTAGTGTATTGTTTTTTAATTACATTTTCAGTCATTTTGTTTACTAATCATTTAATTATTTCAAGGCTGTAAGTTGTTCTATATTTTTGACAGCATGCATCACACATTGTATATTGTGCTTAACACATTATTTTATTTCTTGTAGGATGTAAGTTCCTCATTGCTATTGTGATGATATTTCATTTCTGATCAATGATGAAAACATTATTTCATATCAATTTTAGTCTGTAAGTGAATATCATGCAAATTCAATTTTGAATTATATTCATATTTTTATTTATAGATGGTGAGTTTGTTTTGTCATTTTTTTTCTTTATAAACTGCAATTCAACTTGTTATTGTGAGATTATTCACAACCAAATTGTATGTGAATTATTTATATTATCTTTTGGTTATAACATTTTATTACTCAGTCCAATATCCATACTGAAGAATCTTCTGTTCTCAAGCCCAATAGTATTGTAATATCCTCATGAATTTCATTGTTTATTCAAATCAAATTAACACTCATAGATGAATCTGGGTACATGGAAGCAAATTCTGCTAACAAACATTGGTATATCCTTGTTTTCTCCATTTTTTCTTTTGAATCACAAAACCAATAAAATGTACACTTTTATTTTATAGGCACATTGATCATACTGGAGCATTCTTTCTATCTTTTCCATCAAAAGGATCCTCAACCACTTCTATCTGCTGCTCGAAAGTACAAGGAATCAAACATACTCAAGGAGGTGAAATCAGCTATGAAGGAAATTTTTGATCAATATGGCAAAGCAACCAAAGAAGAAAAAGTAGAAATGATTGTGAATGTCATTCTTCAGAATCGGATGAGTATGTTAATCATGTCTTTAATGAGTTATGTAATAACTATCTAACTCAGAAATTTAAAAAAGTCCCTTAGCATCTGGTATGGAATTCAGAAGACTCAGAACATCATCTTGTTTTTAAAAAAATAGAAGACAAATAGAGCAGAGAAAAAGTAGTTGAAACAGCCAAGAATCTATAGAAATGTACTCAGTCACATTGTATCTGTGCATGTTAGTTGAGGAATGTAATTTTTGTGTGGAGAATCTGGAGACATGGAATAGTCAACTTGTCAACATCTACCCAATTCTGACTCACGAGCGGGGGAACTTCTGAACCTAATCACGACAAGAGAATCGCATTCAGGGGAAACAGAGAGAAAGGAAGAACGAAGGGTTGGAACAGAGTACATAAGGATTCACATGAGATTGTCCGCAAGTTCATAGAAAGGGAGGGAGCCCACGGGTGATGATGACGATGGTAACAAGCAACAGCACCGCCCGGTTAATCAAAACAGTTACGCCCTGGCACGAGCGCCAGATCGCCAGAGCACACACACATACGAGTGCAGACAAATTGTCGCTTGGTGGAACAATGGGGATCAGTGTTCTCCAGTCTGGCGTTCTTGCACAGAAGGCACAAGACCTGCACTGCAACCTGGAAAGACACGCACGAGTGATCCTGTACTATCGCCCACGGGGAGAGGAATTTAGAAGTAGGCAGATCTTGAAGCCCGAGACTCTCGATTTCGATGCCGTTAGCCCTTTCAAGTGACGCACGCCGCAGGAATACCTTTGTTGAGAGCGTTTGATGATCATGGATCAAGTTTCTCGCCCCTTGCCAGGACCCTGACGACTTTGCTAGTTTGAGCTACGACCTCCATCATCTGCATGACAGTAAGCGGACGTGCGACGAGTCCGCTCCCATGTGACAGGAGGACCACTGCCGGTGTGGGAGTTGATCCTGCCGTGTCCCGTCGGTCGCTTTCCGCTTCCGCCCTCGCCGTCTTCGGCACTTTGGCACTGAGGAGGCGAAGTAGACGGCATGGGAGCAGGCAAGAACTCGAGTGTCGGGATACCGGCTCGGGCTGGGTGCGGGACAGGAGAGGACAGTTCCGCGTTTGACTCGAGTGCGGTCCTGTCGACCTGAGCTTGGGCTGCAGCAGGGGACAGGACGGCGAGGACGACCTTGGGATTCTTGGTGGTCTTTTTTTCGAGGGTCGAAGCGGCATGGTTGACCTCCCAACGGGCGCAGCATATCATTCTCCTGACCCATTCTGGGGAGCCGAATAAGTGGAGGGTCTGGGAAGCGGGCTTGTCCTTGTCGTCGTCGGCGATGGAGTCTTTGAGTATGATTTTGTCCCACGGTACAAAAGCGTCATTGCGCTGGACTCTGATGCGGGGATTTGTTCCAACCTATGCTTCAAAGATCCTAGAAGCAGCGCGGGTTGTTTGAGCGAGGGCACTCGTGCCTTTCTTGAGAAGATCGAGGGTAGGTATTGAGGGCTATGCCGGTTCCGTGAGCGCCCGAAGTCATACGTATGTGGGGGGGATGAACCGACCTTCGAGAGGGATGATGACAATCTCCTCGCGACCGTCCCTGCATCACTTTTTGACCTGGCGGAGTGCGTGGACAAGGACGCTTGCGTGGACGACGACAAGATCTGTGTCCTTGTCCAGGATGCCGTCGCTCATCCTGCCACGCGGCCTTTCCCTATCCCTGTGCCTCGGCTCCAGATGGTCTCCCCCTCCTTCTGGGTACTCCTTCTTGATCTACTTCTGGTCTGAGGAGGCGGGGCGCTGCTTTGCGCCGTGTGTGGTGACAGAGAGGTGCGGTGATTCGGAGTGGGTTGAGCGGGGGCGAGGTCTGGCTGAGGGTGACGACGATCTCTCCAGTTTCCGGATGCTGGGCCTCTCGGATTTTCGAGCTGCTCAACTTGATGTGTGAGGAAAAATGCGGCACCGAGAGCGTGGGACATGGCGAGCTTGTTGGGTGGCAGATCCCTGCTGGGAAGGTGATGAGGTCAACTTGTAAGAGAATGAAAAAGATCATAACTTACTTTGGATTCTGCCATAGCTCGGACGTTGCAAGCAGACAAAGCGTTGAAGATGGTATTTAAATTGGCCTGCGAGATGGGACATTGTTTCGTCGCATCTACCGCCGATGGAGGTGACGACGGCATGATAACGACCCCAGGCTGTGGCGTGGTGAGTTGCCGCTGGAGAGGAATATCTTTGCAAGCTTGTCATGGTGATTTGCCATCATGGCTGGACGGGGCGCCTTATGACGAGGTAGTGGACATCCTCGACGGAGAGGAATCCAGAGTTCGAGCTCTACGAAGGTGGGTGGTGCTGGTGAATGTCTGGGTCCGATACGCCTTGGTTAGCTTGGCGAGGTGAAGAGGAGGCAACTCGACCTTGCGCTGGTCTTTGAGACAGAAGCGAAAGAAACTTAGACTACTTACACAGCCACACTCTGATCAAGAAATGTGGACGTCGAGCGACGACACATTACTTATATAATTACTGTAATGTCGTCAATGAGTCAAAAAACGACAGCGAATCGCATCGTCGTGTTCCATAATCCATTCCTCAACTGACGTTTGTTATCCAGCCAAGAATGAGGCAAAACGGCTTGAAAAACAGGCAAAACTCACCGCGAAGCTCAACCAGACCATCGGAGTCTACCCCGGCGGGCGAGAAAAGGGCCAATGTTGAAAAAGAGAAAAAGGCGGAGAAGCCCGCCTTAATGAAAACGACGCCCAAGGGAGACAAGAAAGGTCTGTCGTTCTCCTACCTTGCCGCTCACGCACCCCAGACATGTCCCAGCATATGGCAGCGGGGAACAACCCACAAGCCGTCGAGGCTGAGTGGTACCCCCGGATGGCTTGCTCAAGTCCGAAGGCACCTTCGCCATCCCGCCCAAAGTCACCGGAAGTCTGCACATCGGTCACGCGCTCACCGTCACCATCTAAGAAGGGTTAACACGCTGGTGAGTTCCTACTTCTCTTTCCGCCGGTATCGTGCTCACGGACGCTGCAGGAATCGCATGTTGGGAAAAAACAAAGCTATTCGTTCCGGGGTTCGATCATGCGGGTATATCGACGCAGTCGATCGTGGAACGTCGATTGTTTAAGCAGGAGGGCAAGACGCGTCACGACTCGGATCTCGGGAGGGACGCATTCTTGGAAAAGGTCGTGGATTAGAAAACGAGTGCGTCTTTTACTTTTTTCCAATAACGGAGATAGACATCTCCCAAACTCCTGGATCATTTAGGATGTGATCCATCGTCGCGTAATTTAGCTGGAGAAACGCCTCTCCACATTTCTGCAAGACAACACCACATTTCGGTGTTGAAATACCTACTATCGCAAGGGGTTCCACTTCCGTCAAATGTACTGCTTTTTTCCCCGTCTGGAAACAGGCTCCATGCACCGATTCCTGTTGCGAATCTTGCGATGATGATGATGCGTTTTCTGATTCGCGAAGGCGCTAGTCCATACGTTGTCGATGACAAAGGGGATACACCACTCCATATCCTATTGCGACACGACATTGGAAAACGGATGACAGGATGGAAGGCTATCCAGATGCTGCTCAACGCTGTCGCCAACCCTTATGCACGCAATTTGAACGGACAGACGAACCAAAGTCGTGGAGCGTGCGGACGCGTTGATCAAAGAACATCGTTTTGGCGGGCATAACTGTCGGAAAAGAGTTGAACTATCGAATGACCACGTAGTAGAGAAGCCGACTCACAGCCATAAACGACCCCAAACTCTTTGCTATTGGGGCTTCATGCCACGTCGTCAGTCTACGACATCGCCCATGAGGAAGCATCTCGCCAGCAGTTCTGGTCCCGCCTCCACGCTCGTCGGTTCCATGAGCCCTGCTACGTCCCGGACTACATCCCCTGCGCACTCTCTCGAAGCTGTCTTGTTGGAAAGGAAGCGTCGTCTGGTTGCTGCGGCTGCTGTAGGGCCCGTTGCTGTAGCGCTGTCAGGCATATCTTCCCCAGTTCCCGGTTCTGGCACGGGAACGAACGCAAGCAAGAACGGTGGCAGTGGCAGCGGCACGACCCCCGGCTATCACCAAAGGCCCAAGCAAGTTCAAGAGCACTCCTCTCGGCGGCGGCGAACCGACGACCCGCGTTGCGGAAAATGTTGAGCAAGATACCAAGGACAGATTCGTATATGACTGATGAGATGGACAGGGACGGTGCGGACAAGAAGGAGGACGATTCTGGGTACTTATGACATTAGCTGCGGGGTGATGGCTGCCTGCACAGTGGCACTTTAGCTTCATCTTTCCCGGATTCCTGACGTCACATCTGCATCTTACTACGGTCCTCTACTTAGGCTCCTCCCCCGGTTACCTTTTTTTTTGTTTCATTAACGACTGATTAATTTTTTCCCTCTTGCCCATGTTTTGTTTGTATTATGCTGGTGCTGTTTTATGTCTGCCTCCTTGTCGACGCTGCTCCGCCAACCTTTCCTCTTCTTCCCGTTTCTTAGCCGCCTCGCCCTCTCCCGCTGCAAGTCGTTCTGTAATCCAGGGTCAGTCCTGCTGCACACACTGATATCAACCAAGAAATACTCACCCGCCTCGACTCTCTCCCACTCTTCTTCCTCCCTCCGCATAGCCTCCTTCTCCTCTTCCCGCAGCCTCCTCTCCTCCTCCTTCTTTTCCTCATACGCAGCCCTCCTCTTCTCCTTCTCCTTCTCCAACTTCTTCTCCGCATTCGCTCGCTCGTTGTTTCTCGTATCCTCCTTGCGCGCGGCCAACAACGTCTCCCGGTGCGTCTTATACTCGGCCTGCATACGGCTCAACCGCTTCTTGGTCGTTACAGCCTGGTTGTGCGTCTCAAGGCTGTTCTCCACTCGTGCTTTCTGCAGCGCGTCAAAGGTCTCGCGGTCCGTAGCCTGTTGTTCGGCATAGCCTTTGCGCGAGCAGCGGGCGCTCTTCTTTGCGGTACGCGCGTTCGATATGGTCGATCCGCTTCGCAGCGATCCGCAAACGCTCGCATGTCCGTTTTCTCTTTCTCCAGCTGCTCGACTTGCAGACGTATCAGCCTGTCCTTGCTCAAGTCCTCCATGTCCTAAACCAGGCATCAGCGAGAGAGAGAACGACAATGCAACCAGGACGCACCGCGACCGACACCTTGAGCCCCTCGCGCTTCATCAAGTCCTGAGCGAGCTTCTTGGCCTCTTCCGTCCTGATCGACTTGATGTCCCGTCTCGCACGTTCAATCTCCTTCTTTCTTATATCTTCCTTTTCTTTCTGCTCCTCGATCAGCTTCTTGGCGCGTGTGAGCTCTGCGCGGCGGGACGCCTCCTCCTTTTCTTTGCGTATGCTCAGCTCTGAGAGGAGTTCCCTGCGGCGTGCGACGAGCGCTTTGCGCAGAGAGAGGGCGCGCCGTTCAGCGTTGGCTGCGGCGACAAGTTCGGCGAACTGGGCGGACTGGCACGCAGCTTCTTCATCGGGTGAGCACTAGCTCGGGTTGATCACGCGCACAGCGTTGTGGAGCGCCGTTGCAAGAGCTGGACAGTAGTGTTGTCGTAGGGCGAGGGGCTGTTCGGACGGGCAAAGGGCTCGTCGATAAAGGAGAGGTCTCAGTGGCATGGTCTACACGGATGCGGTGTTCGTCGCGACGTGCGCAGCCCATGACATATGCTTCGACTTGTTCGGGGCCAAAGTCGTCGAGGGGCTTGACGAGGTCGAGGAGGGTGCTCACTACGGTGCTGTAGACCTGGGAGAGTTGTGAGAGGAGGGGGCGGTAGCCAGCATATGGAGAGTCGCTGGCACAGAGTGAGGGGAGGATGGGCGCCGTGGATGTGCAGAGAGTGAGGGGGTCGAACAAATCCTCGAGAAGGCCGTAGAGGACCTTGATCTGGGCTGGGGAGAGGCGGAGGACGTCTCTCGAAAGCTGGAAAACATAAGTGATGGAGTGTTGGTAAAGAGAAGCGACTTACAACATCTTTGAGGAGACCGGCGCGGGTAGGTGCCTTGGGTAGCCCAAGGAGGGCGGCAAGACGTGTGCTCTTGGAGCGCCCGTCGCCTTCGTCGGTGTGCTGCCCGACTGGGACTGCGAGTACGCTCACGAGAACTTGGCCTGCGAGACGGGACATTTCTTCGTCGGATCTACCGCCGATGGAGGTGAAGACGGCATAATATCGACGCCAGGCTGCGGCGTGGTAGAGGGAGTTACCGCTGGTGAAGAATATCTTTGCGAGCTTGTCATAGTAGTTTGCCATCATAGCTGGACGGGGCGCCTTTTTGGCCATGACGAGGAAATTGTGGACATCCTCGACGGAGCGGAATGCCTGTTGCCAGAGCTCGAGCTCGACGGAGGTATTGAGTTGGGCAAAGCGGGTATCGAGGTGGTGCTGGAGGATGTCCGGGTCCGATAGGTTGATAGAGTGGGCCTGGTGGGCATACTTTGCGACGTGGCGAGGTGAAGACGGAGTGTCTCGCACAAGCGACGGAACTCGACCTTGCGCTGGTGCTTGAGACAGAAGCGAAAGGCTTGCTGTGCGACTTGCTGTGGGAAGGTCAGGGATATGAACGAAACGGGAGGGCAGGGGGTGCTTGCCTGGTAAATGGCCTCGAGATGGGCGGTGTCTCGAGAGAGGAGCAGTAACTAGTGTTGTTGGCAGAAGGCTGCCATTCTGCCAATGGCAATTGCCGGCAGTAGACCAACGGCTTTGGCAGAACTTCAAGTTGGCAGAAAGCCAGGTACATGGCACTGATGGCAGTGTCCGAGCAGACAAAAAAATAGAACTGTGACATATCTACCTACTAACAGTGGCAATGGGATGAAGCTGAAGCAAAGTCACTGATTCACGACCTCAAGGAATATCTGTGCACCGGAGTGTTTGCAGGTGCACAAGCAGACGCTCTCGAGTGGTGGGAACAGCTTCCTGTTACAACATAACAGTGCCCACTCAAGACGATGGCAGTTGTTCATCACTCGGTTGTTCCACATGCTGCAGATGTGGAGACTGTACAAAATAGATCGTGCAGCGGGAAAGTCCGTGCACCGAAAGCATGCACACATGCACACGCAAACCAAGCCTGGCATAGGATCCGGAGCTTGAACTGGATGGGAATGAAGTATTGGAAGGTCAGGTTTATAGTTGGAAGGAACTTGAGGTTGTTGACAAACTTGGTTCATTACTGATGGGATTTGCAGAGGATATCTCGGTTCTGGACAAGGCAGGAGATGGGAATTGGGATATCCAGGCTCTGTTGTCATTAGAAGGTGTTGCATTCTAACACGAACGTAGGCTTATCAAGGCTGTTATCAGAATTCTTTCCCATAATTTTATCTACGTTCTCAAAATGTTCTGCCGAGATCTGCCATTCTGCCAACTGCCGTTCTGCCGTTCTGCCGGCAGACTCTGCCTCAAAACAATTCTGCCCATGACACTAGGCCGCGCAACTCGGACTACCAACTCGACCAGGAACATCACCTCCTCAGTCAGGCAACGAGCGTCGAGCGCGCAGCAATCGTCAAGCAGCAGCTCGAATTTTCGTCAATAGACATCACCGCTTCTTGACCAGCAATTCAAGAAGATGGCCGTCTTCTACGAGGAAAACGAAAAGGAATTCTTTGAAAAACTGCAGGCGCTTGAGGACCTTGTCACTGGGCAAGACGCAGTTGCCCACGAAGGAGCACCACATGGACGACCACGCAGATGATGAAGACGAAGACGAGCATATACCCAGTGAATAGGTTCGATTCGAGGACCAAGCTTCCCCGAAATGACGTCGGAGAAAGTCAAGTTCCATCAGCCACCGTCCACGCAACAGGTCGACTGGTGCTCAGCTCGCCCTTGTTGATGCTCGGAATTCTTCCTCCGAGCGTTTCCTCCGTTGAAGACGATTGTATCATCTCTCCTCTTCAGACCGCGTGCCAACAGCACCAGCAAGTCACCGATGGGGCGCATTGCGGGAACATGAAGGACAGCACTGCATCCCTACCATCCGAGACCGTATGGACTGCCAGGACCAACTACGCTTGCCACGTTCGTCACTTGTTTAAGCGCAGAATCGCCAACCTCTTTGTCTCCTTCTCGTCTCTAAAGTCGTATGTAGAGGTGAACAACTCTGGTCTCCGAAAGAGTATGTCCGAGTGCATTATTCTCAAATTATGGTTCTGACCTGGTTGATAGTACGACGACGTCAACATATAATGAAGTCTCTCCACTTGTTGGGTATCCCCAGTTGACATAGACTATAGCTCATAGATGGATAGATGTCGTGCATTCGCGATATCCTTTCCTTCAGAGTTCCAGGGACAAGCTCATCACTGTAATCAACCTTCTTGTTACCCTACATGTTAAATGCGTTACGGGGGATTACCCCTCCGCTGCCTTGCAGCAGCTCGAAGCCCATCAACGCGAGCATATAGTTTGGGAGCGCAGCACGATCTGGCGGTAAATGCTGGCACAGGAGCGCCACGCCGCAGTGGACACCTCCGATATAACTGGCGGGGGTATACTCGTCTGAGAGGAAGAGACTGGTATCAATCAACATCTCAACCCCGATTGACGGCTGCAGATTGCAGCGCAGGAGAATTTCCCTCGTGGTTATCATCACTGTGCTCGTCCCTTCTCATGAACATGGAGGTTGTCAGCCCGGAAGCAAACAAGTACTTTGTGATCCTGAACTTTAGTACAATTTTGTGGGCGTCCGTTGTATGCCGCTTGATCCAACGCTATTCAGGCAATCCCGCTCTTCGTAACGTCGGACCTTGTTCCGCTTTTTTTGGTCGTCTTTAGGGTCATTCGTTCCCATGAAAATCCAGTTCCACTGTCAACATCTGATGCGACCAAGTATGTTGACAGATCCCTGTCCGGGCATGTTGCTGATTGACTACTGAGGCACATATGCTCGGTGATGTTTTTGCCCATGATCATGCTTCTGATCGGTGATTGGACGATCTCTGCTGCTCGAAGCAAGACGAACGTTGATCGGATGCTCATCGATGCATCACGCGCCTGTTGAACATTGGCCAGTTCGAGGCCGCAAACGGTTCTTTTGGTCTTCAAGTTCGCGTCATGCTTTGGCAGCATGTGGATTAGGTGCGCCCTGATTTTTCGGTTGTTCGAATGGAGACTGACACATATTTTCAGTAATGTCGCTGCACCAGCGCTTTGTTAATCCATGTGTGTCCGTTTAGTGCTGTCCGATTACTCTCTAAGTTCCTAAATAGCCTATCCTTCCAACGTTACCTCGACAGTGTCTTTTGCTCCGTGCTCGATCGTGCGTCCATCTTACCCGCGCAGAACCACCTCTGACGGTTGTGGCTGATTTCCTCGCTCTAGAACCTCATCGCGATCGGGCTCATGGACCCGCAACTCGGCTGGGCGAGCTGGTTCGCCGTCGCGCTCCCCGTGTCGATCATCTCGATCGTACTGATCTGGCTGCTCCTACTAGGGAGCTACCAGCCCCGTGCGTGCGCCGGATGGAGACGGAGAGATACAGATACAGACGATCAGGCCTACGAGGGAAGAATCTACGCTCAAGAAATGGTGGGTGAGCATGGTTGTGTCTGGCCACGATGTGTTATGGTGCGTCGAGCGCCAGATCGAGCCTGCGATTGGGATCATGGGGATTATTGCCATCATTCAGATCGTTGTGTTCTTTGCGACGGGGTTCAGAGAAGGTACTCATCGTGATGGGGGACGTCATACTGACGCTAACCATGGTTCGCTTTAGAATGACTTTGAACAGTTTGCATGGACGATCGTGTTCTTGGCCATTCCGCTCTGGAACGACATCAAATCGAGCGGATTGATGGATACGATGGATGGTGTAGTCCATCACATGACAGGCATTGTACACCGCCGTCCTTGTTCTTTCCGTTTCCGTTTCCGTTTTCGTTCTCGTACGTTTTTTCCTTTCCCCGTTCTACATTTCATTATGCTTCGTCGCACTGACGCTGACCCGTCTCGTCTTTCCTCTCCCGCTTGACTGCAGGTTGTCTCGACATCTACATCTATCAGTCACACGATCGCAAGCGTTCTCCTCGTCCCGATTGCACAACAAGTGGGCAACGACCTCCCCGGCAGTCCCTCGAACCTGCGTATCTTCGTCACCGCGCTGGTTTATGGGTATAATGCCGATGTCCATGTTCCCCAACCAGCTTGCGTACGTCTCGTGTTTCTTCCTTCCCATTTCTCTCCTTTCTCCCCACCCCCCTTCCATTATTCTCCCGCCCCTCGAGTGTTCATAACTTGACGGGATTGATAGGGCAGCACAAGAAGATGATCTCGGGCAGGTTTACCTCAGCAACATCTAGAATGAATTTCCGGCTAGTATTATCGCGATGATGGTGCGCGTTCTCGAGTCTCTCTAGCATGACAAGTCGTAGTTAGGGTATATATTGATGAGGGCAATCGGGTGAGTTTCGACGAGGCATACATTATCTTCTGCGTCTTTATGACGCAATCACGTTTACTGATGCATATTTTCTTGATAGTCTACGGAGGTGGAGGCAATATTGGTATTTGGGTTGAAGTACTTTGTCGTTGACTTGGATGAAGTACATATTCACATAACCATGAACAAATACCACGGCTACTGCACGTCGACCGTACCAACTTTGCTCGTCGTCAACTCACTCAACGACGTCTCCGCCCGAATTTGAACTTGGCTGAAACTGTCCGTCGCCACGCATTTGTACTGCTGTAGCCTCTAGCTGGTCCATGTTGTCCATCCAAGCGAGAAGATGGGGACTGTGCAATTTCCCCTCCGGAATGGATCTGAGATCAGCCAGAATAGGGAAGAGGAAAAGTCGGCCCAAGTCAATTTCTCGCCCAAGACGTAGCCCATTGAGGACTTGAGGAATTTGCAGAGGTGATCCCAACGCCAATGGCGATATTTTGGCGTATCTGAGCCTATTTTCCAAGAGTTTCCCCTCGTCGGTGGCTACCACGTGGGGGCTCGACCACGCTCGGGGGAACCTGGAAAAGAAGAAGAAAACTTAAGGTTATAACGAGTCCGAAGTTTGATCGAGGTAGTCCGGGCGCCGGACACCCCGAAACTCTACTCGAATCCTGTGCGCCTGCGAAGCTAACACATAATTCCCACATGATCAGTTCAGCAACAAGGGCGTGTCCAGGCTCGTCATCGGCGATGGTAAGAGAGGGCTCCGTCGCGATGCGATTAACGTGCGATAGCCTGGGACTCTCTCAGTTCGAGTGTTGCCACCGATCTCGTGGATGAGGGTCGGCAAGAATTCGAACGGATGGTTTTCCGAACTTGTGGGCAACATCCGAGTGGGGCACGGCGCTGACCTACTAGTTGAACGCAAGGCCCTTGTAGGTGAGAACGAGGAAAGGAGCTGAAGGGAGCGCCGATGGGTTGGCATTGGTAAGGAAGGAAGAGCAGCGTTGTGGCCGGGGATGGTGGATGGCCCCGAGTCACTGTGAGAATGAACGTGGGGAGTGTAGGTTCGAAAGGAAGTGATATGGAATATGGACCTCCAAGGACATAGAGCAGGGATGTGGTTGCGTGAGACGGTGCGTGCGTATTAGGTGGATCAACGACTCGGACATTGCCCCAGATGTGCTGTAGGAAGAATTTTCCACGTTGATCCGAGTTCCGAAATCCGACTGGTTGATCGATGTCGCAAGTTTCCTATGATGTATACCCATTTGGACCTCTGCACTACATGGAGCACTCGAACTTCTCAACCTGCTGTTTTCGGCTTCTTCTCTTTATTTCCTCCTGGAATGAGTTGTTACATGTATATGACTGCCCGCGTCCGAACATGTGAAAGTCAATGGCACCGAGCAACCAGAATTTCTCGGGACAGAGAACGTAATCAATGTCATTGGCGTTGAGAAAGTATTCATATACCACACTGTTTGTACAAGATGCTGATGTTGCGCCAGCCCTCGCGAGCAAACCGTTCCTGAGCCACCTCCAATAGAGAATTGGCAGAGATCAACGGGGTAGATGGCGTCGAACTGGGAGATGGGGAGGTGCTTGTCCATGAGCTCGATAGTGTGACCTATGTGTAAGTCAAAGCAAGGAATGAGAAGAACAAGCGCACCGGTACCAGATGAGTTTCTGCGAAAAATTATTGGCGCTGAGGGCATCAGGACTGCGAAACAAGCTCTTGCTTCAGCCTGGCCTTTGGGAAGCTGCGATGCAACGCGGCGGTGGAAAACCATGCACACGAGACACTAGACGGTAACGAACCTTATCGAGACGTGTCCGCTGATCGTTGGCGCGGAGTGGGGGACGAAACAGCGCCATGTGAACTTGTGGCAGGGCACTATCGCGCCGGCGGGGGAGAGGGCAACAGTGTCGATCGATCCTGCCACAATGAGGCATAGCGCAATCGTTGACCACCCAATGAATCACGAGAGCGTGTTCGAGGTATCTAGAAAGAGACGGTTGGGAGTCTGGGGTGCTCGAAGCGCAGCCCACAGGTGAGTCAGTGTGCGAGGGAGAAGCCGCTTGCACTGTCGGACTCGTTTG
>JBBPNI010000560.1:0-20088 GCA_038091135.1 Leccinum fibrillosum | reverse complement strand
CTAGTTCATTTTGTATGCAGAGGTCGCGCATCCAGGCAGGTGCCCGGAATGCGCACCAAGGGGTGTCATTTCTAAGCCAACCGTTAGCATAACCCTAAGGGGGTACAGAAACACTGTAAGAATGAGAAACGAAAGTTGAAGTGTATAAGTGGTCACGTGATGCTGACTAAGCAGGTCACGTGACCTTGAAAAGTGGAAAATGAAGAGGTTTGTAACACATTCTATGCCTGTCTACTGGTTTCTATGGAAATAGGGATCGAAGACGCATCTTATTTTAGGGTAGATATGAGTCGAAAGTGGTTAGATTTGCGGATATCAATGATGATATAGATCGTATATTTAACACTCGCCGAGTACATCTAAACATATTTGCTATCTACCATCTGTGCCACTCAGCCACGGAGATCGACTACAGTCTACCAGCTACATTTCCGTCGCTTGGAGTCGATTTCCGGATGTGTAATTCTCACTGGGGCGCAACCCGCACACCAGCCATTTGCCATCCCTTGACAACGCGGTGGCAATGATAGCACACCCTGCTTGCATTGCTGAGCCAACCTGATGTCCGTCGTCTACTTGCCATCGACGAATCATCCCTTCTTCACCACCGCTGAAGACTTGCTTGCTATCCGCAGTAAAGCAAGTTGAGTATACCGGATGTCCACTCTGGATTTCGATTACTTTCGAGCGATCTGACAGGTGTCGACAAACAGTTATCGCAAGCCGGGGGGTATCAGGGATCTATTTACCATTTTCTGAGGAACACATTGATCACGGAATTTCACAGATGCTGACGGTGCTGGCACGATAATGGGAGTACGGGGTCAATTACGTGTTCCTCGCAGTGTTCAAGTAGCCTCGAGGCGTGCCATGAGGCTAGTACTAGTATGTACTACCACAGACTGGACGCCGCATCCAAGAAGAATGAAAACATACTATTCCGTGGTCATCCTGTGTATAACAGGGGGTGCCAGGATAATGACACTCTGACATTGGAGACACATCTCTGCGTCACTCTGCGACCACACTATTTCCACGACTTCGACCCTGACGTCCTTGGCAGAACTGATGTGGCGTTCAAGTCCTGGTACAACGATCTCGTGCTCCGCAACCACCCGTTTGCACCCTCCATGCCACCGGACGACTAGCCGCAGTGCCCAGGTAGAGACGTCAATCCGTAGCAATGGGTCCTGCATATAGCGACGCGGCCACATCGGGCCCAGCCTCAGAAGCTACGGCCGGAGACAAAGACTCTTCTTCCACGTTCGAACCGGACCACGACAAAGAATCGTTGTCGCGATCCAACGAGCTTGCACAAGCTTCCTCCTGGGCTGTGCCACGCAGATCGCGAATCTACGGATGGGCGAAAGCGAGCTTGCGTGGTTCCGCTACCGAGAGCTTGTCCGAAGTCCGAAATTCAACGTGACGGGACTGAGCACAAACTACGCCGCCCTCGAATCTAGTCCATTTTGCCTTCGGATAAACGATAGTCGCGTCCAACGATGGATTGTCGGACCTAAATTACACGGTGAACATGGAAAAAGCGGACACGAAATGAATGAACCGCACCGAGATTGTCTGCTCGCTAGCAAGACGACGGTAAGCTTGAATATCTCGATCGCTCGTAGTCTTTTTGCGCTGGGCGATCTCCGCGCTCAGCTCCGTGTCTTTCCTTCCTTCCTCCTCTGAGGATTCACGATCGAGGTCGAGTGGATCGAGTGTGGAATGCGAGGCCGCGCTCGGTGCCTCGAACACGCGCAGGATGAGGACCAACACGCTGGGGAGAAACCGTGTGTTTGCGTATGCATTTCGGTGCTGTCAAGCCGTCGGGGTAGAGGAGCGGGGCGAGCGGGGACAGCGGAGAATAGGCTGATGTGTAAGAGTAGTCTTTGGGGGAGAGTTTGCGAGGTCGGTTTTAATGCGTTCCGGTGCCCAAACGGAGGGGCGGCATTGAGACTGTTGTGCGCGAAACGAGGAGCACATTAACAATGAAACCTGCGGTTTTGATGGGAGACTCTGGCGGCTAACGGGTGAGAATGAGTCGGTGGGGGCCCTCGAGGCCGGCGACGAACATGATCTCGAAGAATCTGGCATGATTCCACGATCGGCAACCACAGCTGATACAGAGCGCATGCCGATTTCGATATATCCTCTGGGGATTGGCTGCATCGGGACCGCTAAAGTCGAACCTTGTGATAGCTTTTCCACAATTGCGGGGCCAAAGATGCACAGGAGAGAAGACGGACAAGAGGTACATGAAGGAATTAGCAGAGTTGTACTTGGGAAGGCGGTCAGTAAACCCAGACAAAGTGGCCGAAAGGGAGCATCTTGAGGGCGAACGTGGTAAATGCTAGTGCATCGCCCTACAAACCCGCTGTTTGTCCACAAGACTTCGATGATGTAAGTAGTACCGTCGATTTCGACGGTCCCGACAAAGGGAGTGGATGGCTGTCCGGCGAGTTGTCCAGGTAAGATATTTAGGGTGGGATCGTAACCAAGAGTGAGAGGACGAAAATCCGCATTGCTCAGGCACGAGCAAGAAGAACGAGAAAAAGCCTCTCGGCAGAGATACGCGTATTACATTGTAGAGGGTAACGAGTTGGATACATTACAGATACAATGTTACCTATCATTTTTTTCCCTCCTCCCTGCTCTTCAAAAAGAAAACAAAAAAAATATTGTTGATAAAAAAAAGAATCCGTACACCCCTTATGTCCCACCAATAACCAACAAGTTAGAGATGTGTACGGGCCAACTGGGCGGAAAGACTAGTGTGAGAACTACTCGTGCGCTAACGTCATTCGCGAGTCAGAACAGGCAAGATCAGTTGGTGGCGAGGAAACAGATGTCATGGAAAGATGGCGCTGCAAGGAACGAGTCAACTCTCCTTGCGTTGAAATAGATGGGACAGGACAAGGCGAGCTGTCCGACGGACGTCCGGCCGGAAATTGTTGTGGTGGCTTGCCGTTGACCAACTCCAAAGGATAGTGTTGTGCAGGCGAACCCGGAACAGGTCGACTTGCTGAAGCTTCCGCTGCCTCTTCTGCAGTCGATAACCGTCTCTTCTTTAGCCGGGGCGAAGCTCGTGAGTCTTCTTCGGTCTCAGCAGTAGCGGTGTCGTTGGCGTGCAGTCGTTTCTGGTAGCGCGACGCGGCGGCGCGAGTGCCACGAAGGACGGAAGCTAGGCGGGAGATGCCACGGTTGACGAATTGAGGTGCCAGCTGCTCAGCGTTGACCCATCGGAACCTTGATGCCGCCACTTCCACCAACTCGTCCTTCTTGGGCTTGGTCAAGTTGAGCGACTTCCAGGGATAATGGGGACGACTATCAAACTTTTCTAATGCCTCCCTGTCTTTCTTCTGCCACCGGTGCGCGTCGGTTGCCTCAGCGACCCAACCAATGTCTAGCAGTCTACGGAGGTGTCTTCCGTTGAGTGGACTTCTCTGTGGGTTCGGATTTTCGAGCATTAACTCGTATATGTGCCAAGCGAGGATGGGATCGAACAGCTCCGGCGCGCGTTGTTCGAAGGGAACGGAATTTTCGTACGCAAAATCGCGCACCTTGAAGCCGAAGCGCTGAATGTCGACAACGATCTCCTCTTGTGTGAGGTCTGGAGGAATTATCTCTGTCGGAACAGGAGAGGGTGCAGAGGCGGATTGCTCGGCGGACTGGGGCAACAGAGAGTACGACATTGTGAGCGGCGCTAGGCAGGACAAGCTGATGGTGGAACTTACGGCATTATCCGTCGCCGAGGTTGATCGAGGCACCAACAAAGACAGGGGAGGAGGAACGGTCAACGAGCCCTCGCTTTGTGTCCGTCGACCGTATGAAGGTCCTTGACTGGACTCTCCTATCGGCTGGGAGCGCGCCCGGCCGGGTGCAAGCAGTTGGTCTTCTGAGGTGTTGTACGCCACTGGATGAGTCTCGGGAATGTGAGGCGGAATATTGAGCTGCAAGCCCAGGGGGCCGTGGACCTCTGATGTAGGCATAGAATATGAAGGATGATGCGAAGAATGGGCGAGAAGGACTGATATACGTGCGCGACGCTATTGTTCTCGTTCCACCGTTCCTAATGGCCGAGAAGGAACACCAAATCGGGGTAAGAGTCTAGAGACGAAACACAACCGCGTGGCTCCAAATAGCGATAGTCTCGGACACAAAAATTCGAATTTTTGATGTTTTTTTCTCTGAGCGAAAGAGACTCGCGGTGACCGTCTCAGAAGCTTTGTCGTCGTTGAGGTGACGGCTGAGTTGCTCAGCTGTCGGTCTTTCGCCGGCATACGCCGAGAAACGAATGACTGCCAAAAGTAGAAGTCTGACTTGCTCAAGTGTCACGGCGGCGATGACAGCGCAAGACAAACTGCTCGTTCCCTTGCACGTATCGTACATACAGTCGCTCGGAAAAGTGAGTATATTGATACTATCTCGAAGTCGCACTATCACATCTCGTTGACTCTCCTACAGAGCACAGATGATCTCGCTTATCATCTCACCGCGCATCTGCGGATGAATGCCATCTACTGGGGACTCACTGCACTGTGCATCATGGGACACCAAGATGCACTGGATCGAGAAGAGATGATCGCGTATGTGATGAGCTGCTGGGACGAAGAGGCAGGTTTGTTTCCGCGCTCGCTCTCTCTCCTCCACTACGAGCCTGATCTGATCTCCCCTGCAATCTAGGCGGCTTCGGCGCACATCCGGATCACGACGCGCATATTCTTTCCACGCTAAGCGCCGTCCAAATCCTCGTCACGCAGAACGCGCTCGACAGACTGGACGTCGACCGCGTCGTCAAATGTACGTCACCCCTGCCCACTAAGGCAAGCTGACTACAACACAAGCTAGTCATCACATCGCTCCAGCAGCCCTCTGGCGTGTTCGCGGGCGACGCTTTCGGCGAAATCGATACCCGTTTCCTTTATATCGCCGCCAACGCGCTATCGCTTCTCGGTCGTCTGGATGCCATGGACGTCGAGAAAGCGGTCTCCTACATCCGCCAGTGTCGCAATTTTGACGGCGGGTACGGCGCAACCGCCGGCGCGGAAAGCCACTCCGCACAAGGTCTGCGACCAAATCATTGATTGTTCACGTCACGCAAACTCATACTCAACCTCATTCATTTGATGTCTATTTCAGTCTTCGTGTGTGTAGCTGCCCTCGCGATACTCGATCGACTAGACGAGGTCGATTCAGAAATGTTGTGCTGGTGGCTGTCAGAACGGCAACTTCCAAACGGAGGACTCAACGGACGCCCAGAGAAATTGCCTGACGTGAGCGCGGAGGCCTCGCTCATTCTTCCTGGCGTTGATCGTTGACACGATTATCATACAGGTATGCTATTCGTTCTGGGTTCTGTCGGCCCTGTCTATCTTGAACAAAATGAGCTGGATTGATAGCGAAAAGCTCCTCGAGTTCATTCTCTCTGCTCAGGATCCAGAGATTGGCGGCATCGCTGATCGGCCGGGGGACATGGTAGACGTTTTTCATACCCACTTTGGGGTCGCAGGTACGTTCCACACCAACCCATTCGGGGCGTGCAGCATCGTTGAACGGGATGCACCAAAGGACTGTCTCTCCTGGGATACCCTGGTCTGGTAGATTTGGATCCGGTGTACTGCATGCCCGCAAGCATCATTGAGGCCAAGGGACTGAGGAAAGGATGGAAGGCACTGCCGCGGAGGTTAGCGTGATGGCATTTTTCGTCTCCCTCGATGTCGCTTGCTACCAAATCGAATGATTTGTCCTAGAAAAAAGTCTAATGGTTCGGAACATGCCTGACTTCCGGAACAAATGGGATAGGGTCAGCCTGTGGTGCGGTGCCAGTCTCAGCATTGGATATGATGAAATTGCAGTGCATACGAAGGAATGGAAGTCGTCTTCGTCAGCCCCATCGAACGACTAGATCTGTTTTGATTCCTGTGCAAAGGGAGCTGCTGACTTTTTTTGCCGTCAAAATTTGCGAAGAATGATACGTATGACCGCCGGTGCAAGAATTGGCGAGATGCGTAAGTGCCATCTTTTGGAGATTAGAACATGAACATATGTCATGGGAAAGCGGTAAGTGGGTCCTTCTGCGCTGACTGCGCGCTATTGATGACTGCTTTCAGGCGTTTGATGGTGTTGCGCAAGGAAACCCGTTCATCTGAGTTACGATCATGTCGGTCAATTGACAGTGGCGCGAGCAGGAGGTAAACAGCAAATAAGGTATCAGACCTAGAGGAGCCCATCAGGTGGAACGACCTGAGTCGGATAAAAGTGGTGCAGTGTTGTTCCATGAAGAAGACCAAAGCAAAAGTGCCACGGCCGCATTCGAGTCGTACGAGTCGAACCACCAAGCTCGAGTTTGGATTGGTCGATCGGCCCCACGGGATACAGCGCCAGTCATTATGAACTTCAAGCTATGTCTTGAGAACGGGGAGATACTTGAAATTAGTAATCGCATCGCCGGTGGATGATCGGGAGGAGAAGAAGCAGCCGCACTACGTCCTGTGCCAGGCAGCGCTGTGCGAGATCTCGTTTGGTTCATTATCTTCAGCTTCTCTCAGCACTGCCAATCAATCAATTGACCAGCATAACTAATCAGTTTGACACTCGTCCTCAATCTAAGGGTCTATGTCTTGATTCGTGAGGTCCACGTATGTCACAGCACTGCAAAGCCTAACCTCCATCATTCATATTGCTGCGTGCTCCAATGTTGCGCCGCCCACAAATAGGAGTTTCGAGTCAATTGCAGTCTAACCCAGTCTTAGAAAGTTCAGGCAAGGATTCACGTTCGCCCAGGGTCTGTTACTAGATGAACCTTGCCGACGTGATGTTCATAAACTTACGTCTTTTTTTAACCTACCACCATGCACGTGTCCGACCTGTGGGAATTTCATTATGAGCCGGAGCGCCCAAGATTCCTTCCCCAGCGCCAGTCACAGCCTAGTCAGAAGACTTCTCCGCTCTACAGCGAGTTCTAATACTTGCAGTGGTCTATTTCATGCCAAGCTGATTCATGGAAACTCTCCTCAAGTACAGGGAGTTCTGCCACGTGGCAGCGACCTACCCGCTGCTTTGCCGCAACCTGGGCACGCTTCCTGCGCATGTCCGTTCGAGCTGGACCGCATCCTGTTCCTTTTGTCGATAAAGTCTGCTCTTTCCCTTAATTTCACCGGCCATGCCTTTAACTGACGTGATCTTCAGGCGATTCGACCTTCCGGTGCCCGGCAACCACGCATAAGTGGTCGCACGGTGACTGCTGCTTCATGACCCCCACACACCATCGAAGCGTGGCAAGGAATGGACCATGACGTTTGCCATGCATCCCCGTCACCGCCTTAGGTCGCTTCGGCAGTGGCTTGGCGATGTCCGCCTCATGGCGGGAGATATCAAAACCCTCGAATCGAACCGGCTCTTCCCAAACCTCCCTCTTTCCTTTTTGTCCATTCTCAGCCGTCTCTCCGGCACGACTATTGACGATTAGACAATGGTGTCCACAGTTCTTGGCGTCCTCATCCTCACCAGCAACGGGGATCGAACAGAGTTCCTCCAGGATCCCTATAGCTATGCGCCTTCCTTCACCGAGTCCACTCCTCTCGGTTCCGTACGTCCCATTGTCTTATCCTCGACTGCATATGTTGACATCGTTTTCGATGACAGATTCAGTCGTTCCAGCTGGGGTCCTACCTCAAGTCTACCTACCTAGACTCGTCTTCGCCACTTCATATCCTCAATATGCCTCTGGACCCTTCGCACCCCATCCCACCCAACCAGGTCAACGTCCACGCGAAGCCAGACGGCGAGGGTGCAGCGATCTTTGACTCTACCATCGCGCTGATGCAAGGGATGTTCCCACCGACTCCGCTCAACAAGATCGAGCTCGCCAACGGATCTACCGTCGTTGCCCCACTCGGAGGTTATCAATACGTCCCCGTCGAGACGGAAGTGGTCGATCACGTGCTCCAGCCGTGGACCGACTGCAAGGTTCGCCGCATGTTCGCTCATCGTTTCACGTGGCCTCCATATTAACAGCGTGTCCGCAGGCTTTCAAGAAACACGTTGCCGAGGTTTACGCTTCGGAAGAGTTCAAGAGTGCCGCCAAGGAGGCACAGCACTTCTTTGCATCGATCCATGACTACATGTTCGGCAGACCCACGACGCTCGTCGACATCGTAAGTCTCGGATTCGCCTTGGTCTTCTGTTGGTTTCTAACTATTGCGTCTCATCGTAGTGGAATGTTGGTGGACGCTTTCATATCTACTCTTCTCATTTCTGACATGCAACGTGACGCAGGTATACGATTACCTCAACGCACAAGTTACCTACAACCAGACCTTTGCATTCCGGCTCCCACCGACCTTTGTCGAACAGGCACGTGGCTTGGCTGACTACAAGGAAAGCCTCGTCTTCACCGACAAGGAGCTCGGAGGAATTGGCAACAGTATGTCATGCACACTTTCTCGTCAACACACGTGACACGCCTTCCAGTTGCTGGACGGACCATCCTTTCCCCAATCCTCAAGGCCCTCGAACGAATTGCTTTTGACGATGACCCGCTTCGAATCTTGCTCATCGGGTCCAGCTACCAGCCTTTCATCTCTCTCTTCCACATGTTGAACGCAGAGGGCGTCAATGGGCCAGTCTGGGCTATTCGTAAGTTCATATGCTTATTGCTCATGTTCCCCGTTCATGTGATGCATACAGCCAACTTTGCTTCCGCTCTCTCGTTTGAGCTCGTCCGCGGACCCGGTCCAGAATTCCGCGACTTTGTCCGCGTCAAGTTCAAGAACGGCACCGACGACGAAGAGTTCCAGACTCTGAAAGTCTTTGGGCACCCCGAGGAGGCGATGGCGGTGACCGAATTTATCTACCGTTTGGAGGTACGTCGCGTTGCGCCGACCACCTCGCCATTCACGGACGACGTGGTCCGGGCCCGTTCGTATCCGTGTTTCATGATCGTGCTCACGCCTCGCCTACCATCGACAGCACCACGTGGTCCATGAAGACAAGTGGTCCTCCACGTGTTCGAACAGCTGGTTCCCGTTCGGCATCGGCGCTTCGACCGCAAGCGAAGACGGTGCCTGGACGCTGTTCGGACTTGTGTCCATCGTCTCTTTGCTCTCGTTCGGCTTGTTTGCGCTCGTGGCGTACCGAAAGTATGCGAAACGTGCGACGAGGCGATACGAGGTCATTACAGGAGAGGATGAAGTCGAGGTTCGTCGTGATTTTCGTTAGCATAAACCATTCGGCTGGATGCTGAGACGGTTCACAGTGTCGAGGTGTGTTCGTCAATGAAAAATCTCACTTGCTCCCTTGATGCGTCGCATATCATGAACCGCGCATCGTGTTTCGAGCAATCGATCCGATCTAGAACAAGCTTTTTTTTGTTTGGAGTGGGCTTCCGTCGTCGTCTTTTTCATTTTTTCATGCATATGTAGTTCACTCTCATCATCGCGTCTAACTAACTTTTCCTGTTGCTGCATGATCATGACTGGCATTGATACTATCTTTTACATTTACCTTTTTTGCATATCTTTACCTTTCCATGCTTGTTGTCGTCCGTCATCGTATAGGTGTTCGTTCACGTGTAGTATTGAGTACTTGCAAGCATGAAAAGGCAGGGTTTCAACTCGCATGCGACTGCCCTAAGAATGCTTCATCACAGTAGATATTACGGCTTCGGAGAAGTTGTTTGGCGGCTCCACAAGTGCCGCGATTCCAGCGAGTGCACTGAATATTTCACGATGCATCCGAAAACTACTGGGAATTCGATCTCTTCCTTTGATTCGGAGGGTATCTGTCACTTGGCAAACGTCTGCAGTTTACATGACCACACGATCATTGACCACCGCCCTTGGCAGCACGGACAGCATAGTTCTTCCTCTTCACATTTTCCGCCCTCACGTATTCCCGAATGTCCTCCGGCATGGTCGGTACGCCGTTGTACGTGCTCGGCGCAGGCTCTCCAAGTCCTTCGTATACCTGTAAGAACCGACCGGACACGTCCAGAACCCCAAAGATAGATATAAAAAAGATAAATATAAAGGCATGACACGATAACTACGCACCGGTACGACGCCCGTCCACACCCTCCCGACGACTTCCTGGTCCTGCATGTCCGCACGTTCGTCATGCGGCCCTTCCGCCCTGACTTTCGCACTCGCGCTTTCGACCCGCACCTTGAGTATCCGCGTGCTCTGCATCTCCGCGCTCGTCGGTGGGTTCCGTGCGGTGTCCCATCGCCCTGGATAGGCAGCGCCGTCTGTGATGAGCGTCATCGCCCAGATCTTCTCGTCTGTATCCGAGACGACGGTAGCGGTACCCTGGAGGATTGCCGAGCGGTAGTTGTAGCTGTGCGAGAAGGGACTCAAGGCGAGGACGAGCCCATCGACGTGCGTCGCTGCGACGCATACGGGGAGTCCATCCGATTCATCTGCGTCTGATGAGATCTTCATAAGACGGCTGGATGTGTGGCCTAATACATATGTGGAGAGCGTGTTTAGACGAGGGGACCGCAACATCCCTGGACAGGGCTGGTGTCGCATGCTCACCGTGCAGATAGCATACCGGGGCGCTGTCACTTACCTCTGGATAGACTCCCATCTTGCCGATCATGGGCAGTATGATCGGAGTACGGTCGTGAAGGTCGTCATAAGTACCGGAGGGTGGAGGTGGAAGGAAGGAGACGTGCACGACGGACGAGGAGTTGACGATACCATGGATGGTCTCATAATCGTAGGCCGCTGTCCGCGTGAAAGACCGAAAACGTGAGTAGACCAATATTATTTCGAGCAAGGGGTTCAAGATCTCACCTCGCTTGCCCAGCCTGTTCACGGTGTTCCTTCGTTCTTTGGGATAGCTAGGGGTATTGTCGTCATCCATGATAGAAGCTGATCGAGAAGGGAATGGTCTGGAGGCGCCCGGATATCTATATCAACCAGTTGGGCGCCATGTGAGAGTAACTCCCAAGACTCCTTTTGTGGCCTTGCTTTCACACCTCTTTGTCGTTTCTTCACTCAATGTTTTCACACCCTCGACTTCAAAGTTTGGGTGTGTTAGAACACAGCTGCGCAGCACACCTACAGCCTAGTGACACCAACTTCCCCAGGTGGCCACATAGCACGTCACCGTCAGTCCTAGTCAGTCACAGAATCAAGTCACGAAGAAACGCTCAGGAGCATTATGAAAGCTGACCAGAATCGGCGACATGACGTGGCCAAGAAACCGTTGTAGTCAATATAGTCGGCCTCGTACCGAGGTTGAAGAGGAACGAACATAATGGACGACTCACGGACGCCAGAACCTTAGACGAACAAATCACAATCATCCGACCCTGGCACGCACAATTGGGGCCACCACCCACCACTCGCAAACGTCAGAACGACCTCGCGGCGAAACGCTGAGCATGATGGACAACCACAGCTGATCTCACGAACGGCGCCGCGAATACTGGTTCCGCCGAGCCAATGGGACGGGCCAGGGTGGTGCACCGACGTATAGGATAGGCGGAGATGCCAACCGATTAAGCTCAGGTGACGCATTGCAGTGAGCTTCAAAGCACTGATCCCAATGCCAGGCGTCTATAGAGAATCGTGAAACCAAGTTGCGCAATCCAATTATCAGAAACACTTGCCGCGCGCTGTTTGGAGAGCGTGAACATCATCTACGGTATGTAGTACTTACGATAATGGGCATATAGCTGACTTGGAAACAGCAGACGTGTTTATATTGTAAGTACCACTATCAGATCACGAAGAAGCCGCAATGACCGTATCATAGGTTGCCCACTCGACGAGGTATACGGTATACTCTTCGTGACATCGACACCTCTTTTCTAAGCTTGGCTCGGTTCATTCCTCCCTGAATCATCGGCTCCACGACATCCGGGCCACTCCAGATCACAGTCACCGCACAAACCGTCGAGATGGAAAATTATACTGCCGACAACATCAACGCGCATACGCCTACCATGCGTTTCGTCACTAGCACGGCATAGTACGTATTTATTCAAACATTGTTTCAATGTGATCCCCATGGATTAAAAATATTACAGTTGAGAGGTTTGGCAAACAGTAGCCGCCGAACTATCAACTCAACAGGGTATGTTGCGTTGGGGACTTCGTTTTCCTAGATTATAGATACTCAGCTTCGAAGTGCCAGACGACTCGGACAAGGGAGGAAGATACCACGTATTTGCGGCTTAATGCCTGTCGTGTATGGTACACGTAAAGGCTGTTGGGTGGACTCTTGGAGCACATCCTTTCACGTTCGAACTCGCCTGGACCGGAATCTCGGCTAGTCATCACAGCTACCTCCCTTCTGATCTCACAGTTTATGATCAAACTCTGCCGCCGCATGTTAACCAACCCATCAGGACTGCTGGGATGGGTAAGATGATCATGGAATTACATTCGTCCTTTCCTGATCCCTCCCCAATCAATCGAGTCTTATACGGCCTCTTGATATCTCATCGTTGTCCGTCGATTCCGGCAGACTTAAGCTCCATAGTCTTGTTTTTTTTTTCCGTTCACTAGTGTCACTGCTCTCGAGGAGTCTAATCGTGACTCCATGCTTCCTGCTTCAAGATCGTGTGACGGTGCTCATTCTCAATAACTCACAAATCAGGACCAAGGATGACTTACATAGTAGGAATGCAGAATCTAATTCTCATTCATCCATGGATGGGGGTTCTTTGGTTTAATCTAGCTGTGAGTGTGCTGCCGCTCGTCACTTGCCTTGCAGGGATGTGTGCAGTACAAACATGTTGTGATGGACAGTTTCTTGTTCCTAACCATCACAATCATAATGACCTTACTATGAATAATGTAGGCAGGCAGGCAAAGTTCAAGCATGCTCTGTGAATCTGATCTGTGGGTTCTCGCCAAAATTGAACACAGTACAGACACCATGTAGAAATATACTCCCAAATCTCCCAATATGCTGGCTACAGGGAAAGAGTTGGATTCAAAAAATGATGGTGAGTTGAACAACTTGTGCAGGTTCTCCTCCAAACCTAAGATTCCACTGAAACAATCCAATGAGCCACATGCAACCTGTCTTTGATTGATGTTGGGAGTGATTGAAAATGACCTGCCATGAAAAGTGAGGCTCACTTCCGGAATGGAGTTGCACTTGACTATGGGGCAAGTCAATTGGAGACCCTGTGTATGAAATTCAATTCAAATATGCATACAGGTGAAGTAACCATCCTTAAAGTATTTGCTGCCAAGTACAGCATGCAGTATTTCAACCTGTGCCATATCTCCAAAGATGAAGTTACTACTGGTGTCAATGATGGTAGATATATTGCCCAGCAGTATTATTTTACCATTACCTTGAAATTTTTGATTCATGTGTCAGTATCCTTGATCAAGGAGTGTCAATAGATGTCAACATCCACTTGATGACTTTCAGCTCACCAGTTGAGTAACTGGAGTAAAAGTTAATTTACTATTGTACAGATCAGTGTTGGATCCACCAATGTACAACTCACCCCCATTTGGAGTGAGTTGAACTGAAAACATTTGCTTGGTCAGCTTGTCCTTGCTGAACAGGGAAGCCAAGCCCAACAGATTGTTGGCAGGGAAGCTCGACTTGTGGAGTCCAGGTGATGTTAGAGAGTGTCTGATTTCCCCCAAGGCTCATGTGTCTATGTGGTCTTGCATCTGTATCAGACTGTCTGATATCCTCCTTTTTCCCCTATATACTACACCCCTTTCTCATTTTGTTCCTAGTATCATGCTAGTCTATACTAGTGACCAACATGCTGGTTGTCAACTCATGCCCATTGTTTGTGCACCACAGTCCCTAGTGAATATGACATTGGCACGACACTCACCTACTCCTCTCGACTCCCCCAACCCTATGCCATATGCTTCAGATCACATGTGCCTCACATTAATAGCAGCCTGTATTTCATGTTCACCAAGGCCAAAAAGGGACTGGGACTTTGATGGACTGTGGGCATGCTGACATTGTTGCATTTGCAATTATCACCTACTAAATTCATGCACCAAGATTCACTTTTGAGTAAGATGGCTCAAGTTGACTGTATAGACTGGTTGATAGATATTCTGAGAGCAGGCAAACATAGCAATTTGATTGATTGATTGATTTTTCATGGTATAATAATGACAGCACAAACTAGCACTAATTTATGCATATATGTAATGTATTAGTCAGTCAAGCCACAAAAATGTGGGAAATATTATGTAATCAAGAACTATATAGTTGACAAGACATTGGTGGCTGTGTCACGACACCTCTTGACATTCAACTACTACCTTTCTTTTTGGGACAACAACCAAACAAACCACAACAAGAATAAATGGCTGTGAATTGATATTCTTAATAAGTTTCTTTGTTGAATAAATTTTAATCTTTGTCATACTAGACCAACAACAATAACATCTTGGCTCAGGTAAGCTTGCTCAATGGCACAAACTAGCGCTTGTTTATGCTCACTATAATAGATGCAAGCTGCTGCTGCACTCAATAATGAGGTAAGCTTTCAGAGCACAACAAGTGCTGGTTGATGCTTATCATACATCATTTTTATTCATGCTTTTGTTGAATAAAAAAATGATCTCTGTCATCCTAGACTAATAAAACCACCTTGATCATAACTTGGCATGGCAATCAGGTAAGCTTGACAGCACAATCTAGCGCTAGATTATGCTCACTATATATTTCATATATTTTTATATCTTTAACTATGTCAGGAAAACCATAAGAAGATGCAATGCACTATAGAGCTCATCTTGTCTGCAGGACTTGTGCTGAGATATGATGGTCAAGTTATTCCAGAGGTGTTGGATGGTCTAAACCAGTTTCTAAATGTAAGTATGTGGCACTCGGCTGCAACTCCTAATCACTAATATATATATAAAAGACTCTGAAGAAACACTCAGAGGTGGTAGTGCATCACAAGCAAAGTCCTTTGCCAGCCTGTGTTGATGCAAACACAGCAGAAAACTCAGAGAAAGAAGACAGGAACAAACTTCATCCTATCCAACTCCCTAAAGCAACGAACAAGAAAAATGCTGATTGTTGGATATCAACACAGTGTGAAACTGTCACAGCACAACTCAAAGCACTCAAAGCCATGCCAACATATAAGGACAAAAGTGGTCAACTCTGGGATGCTGAAAAGACAACTCAACAGACCAAACTGGTTAAACGTGAAGCAGCTCGTGCAAAAGAATATGAGAAAGTCAAGACTTTCACAACAAGCCATGCAGCCCACAATGCAGCCAAGATGCTACTACAGTTCCAAGCATGCAAGTTTAGATGTTTGATCATTCCATCTATGTCATATTAAAATATTATTATTAGTGAGTGGAAAAAAGAAAACCAAGGCTAGCACTTCAGGTATGCCACATTAACATGTCAACATGTTATTCTGTACCTACTCCATCTATGTCATATTAAAATAATGTTATTAGCGAGTGGACAAAAGAAAACCAAGGCTAGCACTTTAGGTATGCCATATTAACATATTGACATGTTATTCTGTACCTACTTAGCTAACCTTTGTAAGCTTCTGAGAAGATCCACTTGGACAAGATGTACAACACAAGTAAGTCACCAAGTTATTTTGTCTCATTTTAAATCAATCAAGACACTGACATGATGGAACAAACATAAGAGGATATCAGTAGTAGCTCTAGTGAGAGCAAAAGTGCAAGTGGTGATAAGCCTGAGAAGATGACAACCATAGACATTCCAGATTAAAGATCAATAGGTAAGACACATCAATAAATTTTAATCAGACTTGAAATTTTACACAAGCAACAGGTGTACATATTGAATCAGTAGTGTTACAATTGACCCCTCTTTTCCTCTTTTGCCTCATTTGCCTCTCATTCTTTCATGCCTTTTGTCTCACTTTAGTATACACTTTGTATCATAAATCTCAGGTGGTTTCCCATTCTGTTCCACACCACTGATGATCTGCTCCTTTTCTTTGTTTATATCTCTGATTTGACTTCACCCCCTATCTCTTATCTCATGACTCATGACTTTGTCATCACTTACTGTACACAGTACACTTACTCCTCTGCAGCTTCTGATCCATTCCACACTGCAGATGACACACCTCCCAGTTTCTTGTAATTCTATTGTGTTCCATCTCAGTAGTACTTAAAGACTGTCTCATTCCTTTGTATTCTCTAAGCTAGAGCTACTTGGAATAACATCTAAAGTTCTAAGCCACCTTCAAGCCCCTTGAGATGTCCCTCTATTTCTCTGCTCTCTTGGATGAGATTTATCCTTAGCACATTTGCCCTTGTGTCCTGCCAGACATTATGTTTGCACAACTACACCTTTGTTCTAAGTCTTAGTCTACCCTCCAAGTCTACATCCAACTCTATCCAGAGTCACTGAGTTGTAACAAGTAGTATTCTATTTGTCTACTACTACGATTCTTGACTAGTGCATAACATGTTGATGTATTATGCACATTAGTCATTTATGCTTATTCATCTTACTCATCTGCTATTAGTAATCTTCTATGATGTCATGACACATGCATCATCCTATTGGTTGTACACCTTACACCCCATTACTCACGGGCTTACTCATATGATAAGAGATACTTATGCTATTGGCTGTAGATGTTTATTTTTCCTTCTGGAATCTTCTATGAGTTACATAATCATTCCATAGAACATTCCATGATACAAATATGTACAAACATATGCACTGTATTATATGTTCAGAAAACCACTTGAGAGAATGCAATATAATTGGTTTGTATCACTTATGCCCTGATGGATTCAGCATGAGAGTCGACAGTGTTGCTATTGATGCTTTTGTCTGAGTCAGTGTTTAGCAAGGAAGAGTGTTTGAAGAGTGCTAATTGCCATGCCATGTATTTCTATGGCCAAAAGAGTGAATGTAATTATTGTTGTCATGATGGAGCGCATCCAAGAGAAGTGAGGATCAACAAAAACATGAGCTCTCCAAACCTGCATCCACCTTTATGGAGCAACACATGTTGGAGAATGACTAGATGAAACTGATTGATTGAACTTGAATGATGGTCCAAGTCAGATCTCGACAGATGGGAACCGAAGGGTGCAAGGTCAAGGTCAAGGATCAAAACAGGAACTTAGGAAAGACAGGAAGTGTCTGACAACAGAATACCTAGCCTCTGACGGCAGTAAACTTCGTTTCCTGACATCAGCCTAGAGGATCGCGGGAAGCGCTCTCCAGCCCGGACGGGAGCCGGAGCTGTCAGGTATGGCCCAGAGTTGAGTCCTCGCAGTGCGTGTACACGGCAATCGGGATCCCAGGCGCTCCGCAGAATGCACTAGTGAGCTGTGAGCCGGAACGGGAAATGGAGGCAGGGCATGGCGGGAGGGTGCGCTAACGGGCGAGGACGAACGACGTGGTAGATCACTGCTCGTCCCAAGACACTGTGACTCGTAGGCTTCGTCCTCGCCAAGGTCAGCGAAATAACTTAGAGACGACTCTCGGACAATGGGTAGCCTCTGGCGAAACACAATTCAGCCACGAATGATCGAATGATGAAAGCAGTTTTGCCCTCCAATGTATATCAGAATAACGCTGACCGTTTACTGTGTTCGTTCGGGAGACCTGCAAAATACCAAACGTACTACAAACGGAACACAGATGTAAATTAGAGCAAGCACGACTCTGCACGAGAGATAGGAAAAAAAAATTGGAGCAGCAACCAGAAAAAGGAAATAGAGGCTACAAACATCAAGTTTGCACGTAATCACTGGCATGTTCGTCTACTATGGCCTACGGTCACATCGCAAGCTGGACCTCAGGCGCCTGGAATGCCCCATACCCAGACACAGGGTGGATACCTGGAATTCCCGAGATGGTGTTCTGTCGTTCGTCGTCCAAGCTGTTCATCAGCGGCATGTCTACCCAGGAGAACCTACGCGAGAGACAGAAACTCAGTATTAAGTTAGGCCGAGGGCGAGAAAACAACGCACCCAGGCATCATCATATTAGCCCACCACGCGTCGTTAATCGCGTGCATCGTAGCCAACGGCCCATCCACCAACATATCCGCCATGGTCACGTCGTTGCTCTCAAGAGACGCACCAGATCCGTCGGTGAGCACCGGGTGTCCGTACGACACACTCGTGTTGGGATCAGGTTGGCTGTCTGCCGTCACCGGAACCTCGATCGCCGTGCTCGGAAGCAAGGCCCCGGAGTTCAACTGCATCGAGTCGCCGTCCTGGCGTTGCCCAGACCCAGACCCCGCTTGCGTACCCATGCCTGCGTGCGAACCAGCAGGACCACGCGACCCTTCATAGTTGTCCGACTGCGGTCGGAACGCGAGCTGACTCGCGGGTGGTTGCGGTTGCAGACGACCAGAGACGGTGCTGCCACCCCTACGATGCTTCGTGAGCAGCCCACTGAGGAAGCGTGCGTACAGGTGTGGGGTATGTCGTTCGTCGATCGCTACCTCTTGCAAAGTCGTGATCAGTCGACCGATCGAGTCGAAAATCTCGTCTTCCATTTCTCGAGTGAGAATATGCACAAACTCGGGTCGAAGGAGCTGTTTCAGACAGTTCAATACAATGTCATCGTTGTACGACAAGCAGGGAAACACACCTTGAGCAAAAATGCAGAGGCAAACGAGGCAAAGATAAAGTGGCCTGCAACGGGACCGGATGAGCTACACGCCGACGCCGAATAAGAATGAGGTTTACCATCTGGGGACGAACGCATGAGACCGCTTGGCGCGAGCACGTTGATCATATGCTTGATGACAGTCGTAGCAGCTTCGAAGCACTGTGGAAGCTCTGTTAATCTCGAACGTGACACAGGGCGAAGGAGGTGAACTACCTTTGTAAGGAACACTTTGTCGCTCGTCCCAATGCCACGCTGGAAAGCATGCTGGAATCCAAAAGAGTACATGACGAGGCGCGAGTAGTTCACAAGGCTGTGTTGCAAGTCAGCCAAAAACGGAAATTAAATAAGGAACACGAGCCTGCTCACAATGGAAGCAATGTACACCGGAATCGACAAAGAGTGTCTGTTACAGGAAAGTCATCAACAAAACGGACGCGAAGTCGAGAAGAGCGTGAACAAACCGTTGGAGTCAGACTCGGACTGGAAGCGCAGTTTCCACTCTTCAAAGTACTCCGTCAACTGCGCATCATGCCGAAGCGTCACAGAGAGGAAGTCCAGGGACTGTGATATCGATTACCCACCACGTGATGACGTAAGTTAATAAGTCAAAGCACACAAGGGGGGCTCGCCTCACCATGTTCAGCCCCGTCCGCGAATTAGGATCAGAAAATATCTCTTCATGGAACCGACCGACGATGCGCAATAGTTGAGAGTAAGCGCAGAGATGAACGTCATACTAACGCCAGATCAGATGATCATGCCGCGTAGAGTGACACACGGTGCGTACCTTGTCCCGATACTGAGATAGTCTGTACCAGTCCGCGGAGTTCCTCGTGATGTAATCCTCCTTGATCGTGCTCGGCTTTCCAAACTGTGTCGCCGTGGATCGGTCCAGGTTGAAACAAATCATCCACACCCTCGTCCGGTTGAGCATCTCACGCTCCTGCCGTTCGGTCTGTGGCTGTGTCATCGATGCCTGATGCAGATTCAAATCGGTGGCGATCCTGGAAGAGAAGATAATTAAGTGCGGGCTGTAATGCGGACGAAACAAAAGTGCAATGCCGCTAACCTGATTGCGAGCCCGGTGTATAACCAGCTCCGATCCTCTTCCCAGCGTCGAGCGGGAACGGCATAGATACTCATGAGGATGTATGCCTGGCACAGCTCGACGGACTTCCATCCATCGATAAGCGCGTTGGCGGCTGAGTGCTTCGCGAAATGCATCGCCACGGGGTATACCTCGGATTTTTCGGTATAGTACCGGGACGAGATCGCACAGACTGTTTATTTAGAGTGTCCGTTAGACGAGTTACGACAAAAGGAAGGAGACAACTCGATACGCACTGACTGTGAAAAGGAACGGGCAGCGCTGGAATATCGACGTCGAGTTGTGCAGGTTTGGGTCCAACACGCCTATAAAGGGCTGGAATGAAAGTCAAATGTCAGTCACAAGACCACAAGACGTGAATGCCACGCACATTGATCTGT
>JBBPNI010000559.1:0-20127 GCA_038091135.1 Leccinum fibrillosum | reverse complement strand
GGGGATCGAAACGAAAGAGCTCACGAGTTCGATTAGCTGACTGCGTACGATGTCTTCGACGAGGTTGACGGTTTCGTGGTTTGGGTCCTGAATCTCGCCAAATACGAACATCTGGGAACACGTCGGTAGGGTGTTCCGCGGATATAAACGCGGCGCGTACCATCTGTGATATTTCCTGGTTGTACTTGTAGTCGCGTTGTCCATCTGTCAGGCGTTTGACTGGTTGAGTTGCGATGACGGGTGGAGCTACCAGTGTAGGTGCAACTGGTGTGGATGGGACAGAATTGGACGGTGCTAGCTGGACTGGTTGGATGAGCACGGGTTGTTCAGGACGTGGTTTGTAGTATTCCATTGTCGCCATGATGTTAAATTAGCTAGTGATATCCTTGGGAATGCAAGTCTAATATTTCCCACAAGATCTCTTCCTTCTTATATCAGTCATGAACGACCCGGTCCGGCCTTCAACACAATGGCTTCCCCCGCTTTTGACACCCCAATCCAGCTCCCACTATCGGCAGAGACACTCGCCGTCATCAACGACCACCTCCGCCCGCTCGACCCGCCAGAGATCCTCCGATGGGCACTCACCCATATCCCCCACCTCTTCCAGACTACCGCATTCGGTCTAACGGGCCTTGTCGCCATCGACATGCTCTCCAAGATCGCACCCTCGCCCGCAAACCAACCCCCGCTCATCTTCATCGATACCCTCTATCACTTTTCCGAGACGTACGCACTCGTTGCAGAGGTCGAGCAGCGGTACGGAATCAAGGTGAACGTGTTCAAGCCCGAGGGATGCGATACCGTCGCAGACTTTGAGCGCAAGTTCGGTGAGCGCTCTTGGGAGCGTGACGAGGATACGTACGACTTTGCGGTCAAGGTCGGTCGATCGTGCAGGACGATGTACCGATTCTGACCCTAATTGCAGGTCGAGCCTGCGCAGCGCGCGTACAAGGCATTGGACGTTCGCGCAGTCATCACTGGTCGCCGTGCGACCCAAGGTGCCGACCGCGCGTCTCTCCAGCCGCTAGAGGTCGATGCGACCGGCCTCGTCAAGCTCAACCCCCTGTTCGCCTGGAAGTTCAATCAAGTAGAAGAATACATTAAGACGAACAATGTTCCACGGAACAAACTGCTCGACCAAGGATATAAAAGTGTCGGGGACTGGCACAGCACGATCAAGAGTGGAGATGGCGATACGGGAGAGCGGGCCGGTCGATGGGCAGGCAAGGAGGAAAAGACGGAATGCGGACTACACAAGGACTACTTTGCGATGAAAGCCAAAGCCAAGGTCACGTTGGATCGTCGTACTTGTGTGTATTCCCATGGAACTAACCCGGTTTACACACACAGGCCGCGGCAGCTGCACAGGCATAAATATTCGTCGTCGGATGCAGAGTTTGTAAGATAGGTTTGGTGGAAGAATCCATTGGAGGGCAAACGTACCGTTACAAGTTAGATAGGGGGACGGAAACCGGTGGCGGTGCAGACGCCCTGCTTGAAACTTCGTGATGGCCTGAATCATGACTTTGACTACTAGATAACTACAGGTAACAATGGAACAACACGCCCTAGCAATCCTCGAACTGAATAATGTATGGTTGAACTTGCCTGTTACGAAACCCATCCAAGAGTCAGGAGAACAAGGTGCCAAATTCGAGCGCATTGCCCCTAAATTTCTGTACTACCTCATCCTGGAATCACAAAAATTTGGTGGTCAGGTGCTGGATCAATTCTGGTATGAACTCGGAACCTGTCATGAAAAGCTGAAGGAAAATGGTCGGTCAAAAACTGTAATCACCCAATCATTAAGCTCACTTTCAGTTGTTGCAGTCGAAAGCCTCAAGAAGGAGGATGTCGTGTCAAGTCAAGATTCTCTTGAGGCATTGTTTCGGGGATTAGATCCCAGAGACATCAACTTCAACCCTGTGTTACAGATGTCAGCAAAGTTCTTTACCCACCTCGGTGTCCCATGTGAGCAAACATTTTTATCACTCATAGATGTTTGACAATCATTGATGTGGCCGCAGTCATGATAACGGGAGAGCAAAAATCATCTGGGTCAAGTAGTACTTCACTTTCTGTCAGTGAATACATCGATGAGGAGATGGATAAGCTCCTCCAGGAAGCTGAAGAGGGGATCGGAACACAAAAACAAGTGGCGTTGAAGACGTTGGTATGCATACAATCATCTCAGAGCTTACAAGCCTAACCACCTGACAATGACTCGGACACCGCACCAACAGTCGTTTAGACGTGATGGGACAGTCTGCCTATTGACAAAGAGGACTTTTGTGCCTTTTGGTCCTTGTGGAATTTATTCCAGACTGGCTCACATTATTCCAAACTTCGTACATGAAAAGGTTTGCATCAAACTGTTACGATTATCCTCATACTAACTTAGTACATTCATTTAGCCAGACACACTGAAGTGTATAGCTATGTTTGCCGGTACTGACACAGTAGATGACGTTGTGCGCAATCTGAATGACGTTGGCAATGTCATGAATATGGAGCTCGATGCCCATACCCGTTATGATGACTTGAGGTGGGGAATCGAAGCAATTGAAGAGGGTGGAAAGGTGCGATTTCATTAAAACCTCACCCGAGAATCATCGTTATTGATCCGTTAATTAGGTCAAATACCTCTTTCGAACGATTCCCACCCATGATCGCAAGATAGGGTTTGTGGTTTTAAAGGATGGCGATGAAATTCAGTTTGGACGAGGGTCTGAAGGCGAGCGGCTCAAGAAAGGACCCATCCCGAGACTTTGTAACCTTCAGCTGGCTGTTGCTCGAGTGATGAGGATGAGTGGTGCTGCTGATATGGTCCTGAAGTGGAAGGAACAAGCAGATGACGAAGGAATGTGTCGTCTCTTTGTTGCCTCCGAAGAGTTCTGTGATATGTTGGATGCCAAGCTCTTTCTTACTGGCAGAGCCATGGTCGTATAGTTCTCTTCCATATCAGATACCTAATGAGTGAATCGGTAACAGCGCAACTAGTACGGCACGCGATGACTTTCTCAAGATCCTCCCATCCTTTGATGTGATTGTCCCAATCTGGTTCTAGTGTTCCACATATAATGACCATCATCTTCGCGCGCGTTCCTGTCTCAGTTGGAATTCCCCTTTGCTTCCGTTCCCTCTCCCGCCTCTCCTTCCACTCCCTCTCTCACTTCCCCGACCCAGACCCACCACAAGACATGGCCGTCGGCCCTCCACCCGACCTCAACCCCACTTTCTCAGACGAGAACCCCTTCCCGCCCCTTCCCCCCATAAACGACCACCACGTCCGAATAAAAATATTTACTCACCGCAGCTACTATGCCCGCCCAAACCATGTCTTTGAGGACCATCTCGACGACCCAAGCCCTGACAACGAAAAGTAAGTCCGGCCCGACGCCCGACCCGCCACCGCTCACCGGCACCCCCATCCCCCAGATTTGAGCATCTCGGCGATACCGTCCTTGGCCTCATCGTCACTCGTCTCCTCCATGACACATACCCCACGCTCCGTGTCGGTCCCTCTACGGTTTGCACTCTTGCTTTCCAACCCTGTTCTTGCTCATCCCTGCGAGTAGAAAGTCCGTGCCTTGATCGTTGGCAACGCGACACTCGCTGATATTTCCCGCCGCTACGACTTGCCTGCTAAACTAAGGCTCCACCCCGCCCAGGCTCTCACCCTGAGAGCCAGCATCAACATACAAGGCAAGTATGCCCCCTTGCTCTGCTCGCATCTTTCTTCTAACCTTCATCTCCAACAGCCGACGTCTTCGAAGTCAGTTTCTTTCACATGCGTCATTCGCACCCCTGCTAACATGTGCACAGGCTTACGTGGGAGGGCTCTATCTCGATCAGGGTCTCACCAACGTCGAACGCTGGATCAGGGTGCTCTTCAAACCCTATACCACAGAGGCATACATCCGCGTCCGCAGACAGCATGGCCTTCCTCCCCTCCCCGTGCCAGTATCCCCACCACTCACCGCCAGCACAAGCGTCTCCTCGACCCCGTCTCCGTCCTTCCCGACCTTGGACGCCACGCCGTCGACACCCTCGTCCGAGGCGCCCAAGAAGAGAACAGGCGCTGGCGATGCGCCCGCCAGGCGACCGCATGCGTCGGGCACCTCCACGACGATAGGCCATCTGGCCCTATTCAACCAACAGCTCCAGAAACGTGGGCACGAGGTCGAGTGGGTGTACGACGACTGTGTCGCCGAGGGGACCATCACCACCCCCATCTGGGCCGTCCGCGTCGAGGTCGACGGCGTGGTCTTTGGGTGTGGCAAAGGTGGCACCAAAAAGGCCGCGCGAAACGAAGCCGCCAAGGAAGGTCTCGTGCGTATGGGTATTGTCGTGTGAAACCTCGCGTGTTCTGGGCTTGGAGCGCCAGGGCCTGAGGAGGCCTTGTGCACGACTTCTCCAGACTCCCGCTGGTGGGGGGTTCGAAACGCACCCTTCTCCTGCGTTTGTGTGCAGAGGTGGTGCATGGGTTCGTTGTATCATGTTTTTGTCTTCGTCCTTTTCCCAAGCATGCGTGTTTGACCACGCTCGCACCGATACCCACAATGGAAACGTAGATGTGCAAGGTCTTGCATGCCTTGTTTACCCATTTGGATGCTCTATGCTTTCCCGTCCCAAGTTGAACAACGCCCTGTTTTGTCCACTCCTGTCTCTTGTATATAATGTCGAGAAAATGGAATCTGTGCTGACTTGTCTGTGCCGGCGCCCGTATGGTGGACTGCCCAACGTTACTATCGTCATCACTTGAACGAACCCCGGAGACACACCCGCCCGAGGTCATCCAGCGGTGGTGCGCCCCATACGAGCGTCTTCCCAACCGGGTCCAGCAGATGTGGGAACGCGCGGTCGAGCACCGGTGCGAGTATGCCCCGGGGTGGAGATGGGTAACGAACACTACCGTCGCCTTTGGGCGTGTTTGCGTTGAGGACCACCACCCCACTGCCTAGATCTGACCCCTTTGTTACAACTTCTGCCTCCGCAGCAGCAGCTATCATTTCCCTCGCCTCTGCGTCCACGTCCGAAAAGTCGTCCTGCTTGACTGCGCGAATCGAGTACACCCATACCCCAGAGACGAACCCAGCGAGGACGAGCCCTGTGAGAGCGTTTTGGAGCCGGAAGGGGGCGCGAGCGCGGAGGAGGCCTGGGGACATGACCTTTGGTGTGAGGTGGTCAGGTCAGCAAGCAAGCAAGTGTGTACTGGGGATACTCACATAGCTACGGGGCCGGTAGGATTTGGTGACTGCCCTGCGTGACAGGTAGCGATCTTCGGACATGGCTAAGCTTGGAGCGGAAGTACTCGGGTGTAGTTTCAAAGACTTGCGTGGCTGTGTAGCCCTACTAAAATACATTTTTTTTCATTCCTTGGACATCAACAACTTTTGTAGTCGCTCCAGCTCCTTTTCTCGTTCGTTCAAGATCCCTCTCCACTTGTCTTGCTCCTTGATAATTTTGATCCGCGCCTCATCCAACCGCTCCGACTCCTCCTTCTCCATATCGCTCGTGAACTCGGGTACCCCCCCGCGCGTCGTCTCTTGCAGCGAGGCTGGGTACGACGTGTGGAACGGCGTGGGCTTCTTGGTACGTTTGGGCAGCGTCGTTGGCGGATGTGCCGTGAGTAGTGTGAGGAACGACTGGAACGGATCTGTGAATACGATCTCGTCGTATTGCCATGAGTAAACGGGACCGAGCTTGGCTGCGTTTTCGGGGGTCGGTACGTCGGGTTCCCCAGCCCCATTCCCGTTCCCACCCAAGGTGGAGGAGGACGAAGACCCGGCACCACCCGCAAAGGCGTAGGTGACCGTCCAGGGGTGAAGTTTAAGATGGTGGTAGAGCGTGATCGCTTTCTCGCCCGACTCGGCGACGAAATGAATCCGGATCTGGATCTCGAATTCGCCCCAGCTGCGTTGTAGGTCAGCCATGGGCACAACGAAATAATATGAGAGACTCAACCCAGTCTCGGAGACCTCAAACGGGGGCTTGTCGACGTCTATATTCGTTTTCCGTGATCAACACCACAACCTTCGAACGACCGACGAAGACGTACTTCGAGACGGATTGGCATATGTTTCGTGGAGCTTGAACGTGACGCGTTTGATGAAATACCCTAGGTCGTCTGCGCCTCCGACGATGTCCGCGTCTGGCGTGCTCGCGGCCCCGCGGACGGCGACGGTCCATCGGTGCGTGTGGCCCTCTGGCGCGAGCTCCTTTTCGGTGGCAGTCAACACCGTCGCTGTATTGCCATATATGATGGGTCTGTGGATCGTCACGCCCTAGGATGTAACAGAGATAAGAAGAAAAAGGATGAGGAGGGGGAACTTACTCGTACGCGGACGCGGTCTGCCATGACGAGCTGCTATTGGTCTCGGGAGGGCTCGGCATCTAAACCGCCGTTCAGACTCCGACCTCTCTACTCTCTCCCACTAACTTGCTCGCCATGTTCCTCGACTCGCTGGTAACTCGTACGTCCATGCTCGCAACCACAGTCCACAGACTCTCACAGAATACCAGGCCCTAACAAAGTGTTGGAACAACAAAAGGCGTTCCAGGTATGTTGGACGACATAGGACACGAACCAATCACTCACCCGCCCTCTCTTCTCTTTTGTTCCAGTCGGCCCACGTACCCGTCTACATGCGGTCACCACGGGCAAAGCTCTTCCTAGGTACGCACCCCCTCTTGTGTCTCATGACCTTTACAACCTTGACCCGTTCCCGCAACAGGTGCCTACGCTACCATGTACGCTGTAGGTATGCTCGGCACTGCATACGGCATGTACTCGCTCGTCTTCGTACGTTATTCCTTTTGACCGCCGTGCATATCCTGAATGCGCTGACCCACTCTTACAGTCCAAACCAATGAAAAAGGATTAAATACACGCAGAGCTGTTTCTCGTTGCATTCTTTCATTGGATTCATACACTCGTCGCCTTTGAGTGACATACAAATCACACATCGTGAGATGTGTGGGAAATATTCAACCGACCTGCTACCCCCCATCTTTCTCCATTCTTCAATGCCACGCAGCCCATCCAGGATACATTTTGGCCTGCGACGCCCATCTAGTGAGTGAACGAGGGACAAGATGATTCACGTACCAGATTCACATGGTCCGTCGCCTCCTGGATCAACATGTCCACTAGATTGCTCGTTGAAATCTCGCGATCATCGCCGTTCCCCGACCCGCTGCCGCCATGATGCCGAGACTTGATGTTGGACGGCGAATACACCCCCCTTAGCTTCCGCTCGATCGGTCGGAGCGCGGTCTTGGCCAGGTGACGCAGATCCGTCGAGGACCTGACTGCATTGCGCCGTTCGCGATCCTGTATGGTCATTTCATTTCAACTCGGCTTCGTCGTCGTCGAGGGTATGTACACGCACCATTTTGCGTTTCTCATCCTCCCATTCGACCAAGGGGTCGTGAATGAACGCGTCGAGTACGCTCATCAACGAGTCCTTGTTGTCCCTGAGCAACCCCATCGTGATCTCGCATGCGATCCGGAAGACGCCTTCTACGCCCGTCACACCCAGTCCGTCGATCATATTTTGTGTCAGACGGAAGGGCACGCGTTCGGGAACTTCGAGCGTTTTTCCCTGTCGTTTGTTGTTGTTGGTGTGGTGGGGGAAGTAGAGAAAATAGAGACGCACCTTTTCAAAGAGGCAGTTAAAGTCAACGTGTACGACGTCGCCCGTGTTGGTGTCGAGCAGAATGTTTTCGCAGTGTCGGTCGCCCAGTCTGAGCAGGTCCGTGGAAGAAAGAAATGAGTGAACGATCGTCTAACATGAAGATGACCAACCCGAGGATGAATCCGACCATGGACATCACTGCTGCCGTCCGTGCGTACATCAACCGACTGCCAAGCCATGCCGACGGCTCGGGGAACGTCTCCACGAACCACTCGTGAAAGACAGGTGGGAATCTAAAGAGTGGGGCGGAGGGTCAATAAACCAACTGCAGAGACCATAACCGACATACGAAGGCAAAACCCGCTTCGCGAACATTTCCGCCGCGTCCCTGTCCGACGCTTCCTTGATCCTTTTAAACACGTCGCCCATCTCGAGACTCTTTCGTCAATGTCATCATGCACGCTGCTTGGGAAAGTAAAGTGAAAAAAATGCGCACCCAACTTTTAACCCGCTTTGCTTCATAGTACCTCAGCAACACGGGACGAATGGGAATGGTGTTTGGAACCCATTGTATGAGGCCACACTCTTCGTTGAGCGTCACCACGCCGTACGTGCGAACATCTGTGTCCGTTTCGTCAACTCTCTCTCAAGTCCCACGGAGAAATACAGCGCGACACACGCACAAAGCTGCCTCCGTCGAGACTCCGAGTTGGCTTTCAGCAACTTATTGATGATCGCGTTAAAGTCCATCAACCGCGCGTCCTTGCGGAGATCGTCCTTGGGTTTACAGAGGAACATGTACGTCTGTCCGTTCGATCCGACGATCGTGATCTTGCGCGGCTTGGCGAGCGACTTCATGACTTCGATCTCGTCCACAAACTCTACACGATACCGAAACCAGCAGAGCCCGTTCAGCACGCACGTCCCCCTCGCTGAAGAAAAAAAAAGGGGAGGCATACCTGCAAACGTGGGCGCCGCGATCGGGAAAGGCACATGCGTCGAGTTCTCCGTCGAAGACGCAGGCGGTAAATTGGCAGTGAGCGATTCCTGGAGCGGAATGAGGAGTTTCGACTTGCCTGCAGCATGCAGCTGCGGGAAATCGCGTCGCATGCTGAGTGGCTTGGTCTCGTCTTGGATGGGGTGGTTGCACAACCTCAGCAGTTCTTCCGTCATCCTGTACGATTGCAGAATGAGATCTGGGAGGTCCGTTTTGGCGTACGCGGGATTGCTCTGTGCGCGACGGCGATTGGCGGAGCGGACGATATAGGGCCGCATAGGGAAGACATACCTGGAGACGATCGAGTATCGTTCGTCCACGCGCCTCACGGTTCTTCTTGGTAGACTTGACGACGGACGTAAACAGCCACAATGCTTGTTGTGGGTATTCGCGGATGACCCTGCTGATGATCATGGACAAGACGTCATACACCTTTTCGTTCGTGTGTCCCACCCTAGACACGATTTGAGGGAACGCCGTGAACCACTGCCGCCAGAGTCAGTAGGTGGTGCGCGTCGACAGGAGAGGAGAACATGCCTTGTAAGCCGGAACGGTCTTTACCGCCTGGCATATGGCCTCGTGAATGTTCTTGTTGAAGATGGAATGATTCGCTGTCTTTGGATTCTCTCCAAAGTCCAACCAAAGCGTCAGCATGCGAGGAACCGCTTGATATACGTATTTCGAGCCCAAGGCCACGGCCTTGGCGTAATTCTTGACCGTATGGGCGTTCATTCGAATAGCCCTGCGATCAAATTTTAATACTTTTCTGTATCCTCAAAAGCCGGTGATTTTTTTTTGCATACCGTTCATCGTCCGGAGAAGAGAGTTGCTTGACGCAGTGGTCGTGGAACCTTCCAAGATGGTACAGAGCACTCTCCATCATCGTGCCCTGGGTCGAAGCAGTCTGGAACGCTTTCAGGAGCTGCGACGGCTCGTACCGATCCGACTCGTTCATCCAACGCGCCCGCAAGATATGTGCCTATAACCAAGCGATAAACATGTATTTCTTTCGAGCAAGAGAAACGACGTCTTACCTTACCCCTCATGCGCTCTACTTCAGGGTCATGACTGCCGCCCGCCGTCAAGTCTATCGTGTCCGGATCTTCCATCAGACCGCTCAGTCGCATCGAATTCTCGAGTTCATGGAGCGCCCGCAGTGGTTCGCCCGTTGCCTTGACGAGCTTCGCGCTTTCCATAAAGTAAAACGGCGCTTTGACTTGCTGCGCCTGTAGTGTTGCAGAGTACGCCGTCTGCCACTGTTTGGCTTTGCGCGCGATCTTGGCGCTCGCAATCCACGACTGAGCAATTTCCTTGGTAATCAGCGGCGAGGAACGAGGGCTATTTTATTTTATTTTATTTTAAAATCCATCAGACTCGTTCGAGTTATACAGAAAAATTTCTGACCTTAGTGAAAACGCAGTCCGCCGCATGCTCAACACGGCTTGCCGAACTCGAAAGTTGGGCAGCGTGGAATCGAAACGGGAAGCGAGACGACCCCCGAGGGACTTGATCGCCTCGCGCCGACTTTGCGAACGCTGGATGTTCGCAGACACGGCATCGTAAATGAGCTCCGTTTCGTGGAGCATGTGCAGATCCAACAAAGCGTCGTACGACTGACGGTACCCTTTGGCTCCAGCTGCCGTGATCGGTGCACCCAAGACGGCGCGCGCATTAGTCAGTGCGGATGTTACGTCGTCGACATTGCCCGTTCGCATGGCTAGGAGAACACGGGCTTTCATGATGTATGGAGACGTTAATTCATTATTGGCCGTGATCTGTTGAAGATCGTCCCAGGCACCCATCATCCAGGCACTTTCAGCCTGAAATCCTGCTAATGCGGATTCCCAGTCAGGATTCCGAACAAGTACACCTCGCACGTGAGTTCGTAGAGTGTCTGAAATAAAACGTATTATTGAGCTTCGCTCGGAATATAAGAAGATACGAACCGTAATGGCCAAGATTTCTCAGACAACGTAACAGACCCAGGTGGAACTCGAGATTATCGGGAGATTGCTGAAGACGAACCTCCCAACAACTTTGGGCACTGGTCCATTGTCCCGTACTCTCGTTCTGTCGGATCATGTGTTCCAGAGACGGCGAAATGATGAGCGTAGCTATTCCTTCCATCCCATCGGGTTCGTCTAGTTGAGCATATATCTCGTGCAGACGTTCGTAGAGCTGGGTTAGTTCCTTGCTCGACGTAGGCGTGTTGCGTTCTCGAAGCGCAACGATTTGCCGCTCAAAATTCATCATGGACCTCGCATAGGCCTTGCATTGTAGCGAGGCTTGAGCCATCAATTCGTGATTGATGTTGCACAGCAGGGAGTCAATTTGAACAAGCTGCTGTTCGCTCTGCAGCTCCTCGACGCTTGCTCGCGTGCGTTTGTTGCTCTCCACCGTTTTGGAACTGATATCCTGGCGCAGGATACGCACGTATTTGTTGACATGGTCAAGGAGCGTGAAGACGACCTAATCGTATGTCAGCGTTGACCATGACCGGTGTAATTGGCCTAACCTGAGCACTAAGGAATTTCTTATCCGCACTGGATGAACTGCGTTCGTCGACCTGGTCCTCAAGCACGGCCAGTAATTCCTCTCGTATGTCGTGTATGTCATTCTCTTGCCCAGACAAAAGAATGTTCAAAACAAGGTGAGGCAACAAGTGATGCGCTACCCCAACATCCTTATCCCGCAGAGCTGGCCGCAAGACGCTGAAAATCCTTTGGGCGACTTGACCGGATGCCCTCGAAATGAGATACGTCGTCCACAACTGGAGCCATTCGCGATATGTATTTTGCCGTGGGTAGATTGGACGCTCGGGCGGTACGAGGGTGTTGTCGATGTTTTGAAACTGGAATCGACCTTCCAACATCGGGGTGACAATCTCGAGAATATGTTTCGGGAGACTGGCCCATCGATTGCGCACCTTGACCGGGACGGGAATCGTGCTCCTCGCTGATACGAGCGCCGAGGTGAAACCACAGAATCGCAGCAGCTCTTGAATGCTGTACGAGAGGCGGCCTTGATATTTGATATCGCTCGTAGAGCGAAAAGTGGCGACGAGAACGTCCTTGATGAGATGTAATGCGAACAAACCGGCCTCATCCTGGTCCGTAAAGTTGCTCCGTACGACCATGCGTGTATCGCTGGAGCCGATTTCACAACGGTCCGGATCCGCGGCTCCTATAATCCCCATACATTCGAAAGCCAGCAGTCGTAGTCCCTCCATGTCATCTCCATCGCGCGATGCAATATTGAACAGTGACGACTGTATTTTTCCAACCAATGGATCGAAGGCGTCTCCGGACGCTAAGCCGCGAACAAAGTCTGGATGGTCCACCAGTATCAACATCTTCAGCTCGCCCAGGAAATGCAAGGTAATGGCGTAATTGTCGCTGTTAAGTTGCGCCAGAATCTTTTGTAGCTTCTCTCGTGGATCCCATGAGGCCCTGCGACGCATGAGCTCTTGATGGATGTCTCCCAGTTCTTCGATACTTCTTAGGTCGACTACTTCATCCAGGTGTCCTCCGGATAAGTCACCGATGTCGAATACGATGAACCTAAGGCATTCCTTCGCGGTTTCCCGGGAAGCGGGTGATAAGGAAGGCCACAAGGATGCAATGGTCGCACTGGTTGCTACAATGTGGGGACCGACGTCTTGAGGCGCCAGATTCTTGAGGAACGTAAGCCACGTCGACAGCGTGACATCCATCAGCTCTGGGATCAGAGACATGGTCTGGAGAGTCGCCATGACCTACAGAGCAGTGAGAACAACATCATTCGCCTTCAAAATCGAATTACCTGTGGAGCAATGCTTGGAAGCGCGTCACGAACGTGTCCGATCAATGCTCCAAATGCTCGAATAATCTGTCTCTTCGCAAGCGTCGTTTTCTTCCCCCGAATGTCTTGTAGCATTTCGCTCATGTAAGATACGATACCCAACAAGTTGGTCTTCAGCAACTGAACCATGTCTCCATTGTTGTCTTGACTCCCCGGGTTCGGAAACATGATCCGACCAACTTTCCTGAGTGCACTGACCGCCTAGGAATACAGCAAGAAAAGATGATCTTCAGCCTTGGAATCAAGACATGCGCGACCACTTACCGACGCCGAGTCGTCGAGATTTTCATTCCCAAGCACGACCATTAAATCTGCCAACAGCGGAAGCAAGTTGCTGTGGACGATACTCCTGAGGTCTATCGATCGTCGGTTGACCTCGTCGGCATCCGCTCTCACTATCTTTACGATAAATTCCAACGCCTGGTTTGTCTGTCCCGGCCCTTGCAGTCGAAACACGTGCGCGAGGATCTGAGAGGCGTCACCGAGGAAAAGGATCGACAGTTTCCTTCCCAATTCGCTCGCGATCTCTTCGAGCACTTTGGTCTCGCGTTCTGCAAAGAGGTGAGGAAGTGCATGCGGCCGCGTGATGGACAAGAAACTGTTCGGATAGAGGCCTAAAAATTGACACATCTCCAAGAATAATTGCGGGTTCGTGCACTTGCGAGCGACGACGAACGGCGCGATCCTGGGAAGGAATGGCGATATGAATCCTTGCGGTGGCTTCTTGTACCGTTTCGTCAGCTCGATCAACTGTTATCTACGTAAGCTTCGACTGTACTCGACGTCAAACTCGTGCTTGCCTCTGTCAACGCAACGCTTTTCAACACTGGATTGCGTTCGCCAAGTTGCGAGACCAGATGGAAAACAACCTCTTCTAGAACTTGTGGATGAGCATCGCTGGAAATAATTAGCTACACACGCGAAGGATCTTTGATGGAAACAGACTCACGTTCCGATTAACCCAAGCGTGATCAACGTCGTCTCTTTGATCGAGTATCTGGCCCCCGTGTGAAGGAAGCCAACGAGGTGGAAAAATAGCCCTTCTATCTGCATCCAACCCCCTTGGTCGTTTGCGCATACTTTGACCAGATGGGCGAGAGCTTGACTGAAGACGGTTGAGTATCCTGACGAACCGAACTCGACATTCACGTACCCGGCAAACAATCTCGAACATCTATCCTTGTCAGATACTCCACGGTGGAGTAACTCCAGCACAAGTGTGCTGTCATTCCCAAGTAGGAATGCAGCATGGTGTTTGACGATCATTAGTATGGCCCGATACGTGGCGCCGCGAACCTTGGGCGTCACTTCTTCCGAAGAACCGACGAGAAGCTCGCTGAGCAAGGAAAGCGCAGGCTGAATTGCTGGAACGTCATCATCAAACCGAAGAAGCAATTGGGTGACGATGGATGAAGAATAGTCAGAAATAGCACTTCTAGCAGCGGCAGATCTGAAGTGGCTCGTCAGCGCCGATAAAAAGTACCGAGAAGTCAGTCACCTCTGTGAACCGTTCCTGCTTAATAGCTGCAGGCCACGTCTCGCGAACTCACTATCGGACACGGCAAGGTTGCTCGTCCGTTCGAGCTCCTGTGGATCAACCACATTCTTGAGCGCCTGCGTAGCTCGGACGCGCCAACTTTCCGCTGGAAGAACATTCTCTTGAACGCCCTGGTTCCCAGCCTGCAACGCCTCCGCATCTCTCATGATCCCCTGCCAATTGCCATACAACCCATTCTCCTGGAAAAAGCTCTTGACAGCCTGCAAAGTCGCGCCATCTAATTGATCTAGATGCCTCCGCAAAAATGTCGACGCGAGTACCTTGTGCAATCAGTCCACCTCCGCCTGCAATCCAATGCACGAAAAATACGAACTCTCAGTTCATTCCCAGCACTGCCCCATTCCTCCTTAGCCAAAACACGAAGAATGGCGGTTGCGTGAAACAGAGTCAATCTCAAACAACTATCTCCTTCGTTCGCAAAAATAGAAGCAAGTGCGCTCTCAGAAGGATGGGATGGACTCCTAGGACCTTCTTCCAGTCTGTGGATCAAAAGGCGGGAGAATAAGATCCCAAGAGCATCCCGAAAGCCTGGTCCCATTGGAACCGTGACTTGTGCAGCGTGGATGGTACGAAGTAAGCATCGCGACCGCACCAAGTCCGTGGTAGGGCAACTAAAACAACAATCAAACGTGAGGGAAATGATTCGTGCGGTACACAGCAAGAGATCGAAAGTAAAACACCGAGTGTCCTCCGACTGTTGCAACACTTTGGAAACGATGTGCGCGACGACGCTGCAGAACACGGGAACAAACGATCTGGTTGGTAGCCTGATAATGTCGGCGTTGTCTGGAGGGACCTAAATCGAGTTTCAGAACGGCTTTGACAGTTCATGTGTGGAGATATCCTACGGGGGTATCTACTTTGTTGGAAGGCGATCGTCTTAGATGTGGCTCGGAGTAAAACTGAATGTCCAGGGGGAAATCATCCTGCGACTTGCTCAGGATGTCTGCACAAGTGAGAAAGAGAAGGATGCGTCGAGAACCGTATACCGCTCACCGTACGTCCAACCAAGCAGGTCCCGCAGCAGTGAATGCGCCATAATTCTCTGGGAGACCTCTGCTCTGAACGGAGAGGCAAGTAATTGACACAAGATGTGCACCAAAATGTTGGTCGCCTTGGAGAATAACGTCGTGGGGTCCAGAAGGTCGGAAAGGCTATCATTGGTGGCATCGAGCCAGGACTCGGCTGACACGCAGAGGGCAATCAGTCTCACGAATAGCTTCCCCACTAGATCCTTTTCGTCAAACCACACAGGTCGCGACCGGTGTGAAACATGATCCAAGACGTCGAGCGAGACATGTGTGAGCATGATGCGCTCGTTGGTCGTGCCCTGTTTTATGGACGAGAAATACGGAAAGTAGCCATAGACCTGATCTGCGAGACCTGATAGCATGGTAATCCAGGCAGCCGTGTCGTAGACGGGGTTGTCGCTATCTCCGGCCGAGTTTTGCATCAGGGACCTCAGGAACTCCAGGAGTTGCTTCGGAGCGACAACATCCTCGCCATCTGGAGTTTGGAAAGTTGCTGGAACACAACTAGAAGGTGGATCGTTCATTCACACTGGAGAAGGTGAAGGTGAGGTGACAAGTTGCATGGTGTGGCACGATAATGGACGCGTCGCGACTCGCGAAATCACCAGATTACGTAAAAACGGCCTACTTGCGACCAGCGCGCCGCTTCTCTCTCGTCTTTTCTCTCTCCATCGACTTCTGCTCCGCCCTCTCTCCCTCCAATGAGTTAAACACCTTGTTCATGCGCTCTTTGTATGCATTATCCTTCTCCACTTGCTTCTTGTGCTCCACGGACGCAAGGAACTTGGCATCCTTACGCAACTCGCGAATGGCTCCCTTGCGCTCTTGCTTGACCTGATACCGCAATTTGGATGCTTCGTTGCGCTCACGATCCGGATCGTGTTTCCGAGCATACCATGATGAGCTTGCCTCAAACTTGGGGATGTACGTCGGGATGGGAATCGGTTTATGAGCCTGCAAAAGGAGTGGTTTCCGAGATTGCCCAGCAAACTTGAGCAAACGTGTGATCTTGTCTTGCAAGGAGGTAACCCGTGACTGTCGGCCAATGAGGACCAATAACGGATGCTAATACGAGATCGTACCTGTACAGCTTCCGACAATTGTCGGCATTCCAACCCCAAGAGTATTAGGTTGATTGGCTCGTATAGTTCGACAAACCCATCGAGGGACTTGTACATATTGGCGAAACGTTCCAACAGACTAAGCGCCAGCCCGAGAGCATCAATCTTGGATTGCTCCGTAGAACTTGCCGATGTCAGGTACACCAAATCAGGTTTCTGAAATACGAGACCTTTAGCTTTGTTCCTATCAATCGCCAGCGGCTCGCATAGTGCGGACCGAAAATCCGGACACGGAAAGGCGCCAGGTAATGACTTTGCGCTTGCGAACGCGTGAGGCGCAAGATGTAACGTGGCATTGACAACGAAGTTTACGGCTTCCGGGACAAAGCGCTTCGATAGGGATTCGTATTGCAAGAACACAGAGGACAGAAACAAGCCCCTCGCGATGTCCCCGAATGACCTGACCCGACACAGTCCGAGATATGCCCCTATGAGCAGCCGAGCAGGCGAGATGACCGGATGGCGCATGTCACTAGTCGGCCAGATAATTCCTATCACCCGAAGAAGAGTAAGTTCGGCAACACCGGGCCATGTCCTTGCATCGGCTTCCAATGCACCGGTCGCCAAACCACGTTTGAGGTTTTTGTGCATAAGGGAAAGTTTTTCCACGAAATACTCTGCCGACTCAATTGGATAAGATCGACAGAGTGTGAACAAGTGCGGAACGAGGGCCGATATTAGCTTCAACTTTGATGCTGGCGGCGATGCTATATACAGTATATGGTCAACGAGGGTCCTCGCAAGATTCTATTAAAAGAGTTAGGAAGAGAAATGCCGAGATCATCATCCTCACCTGTAACTTGAGTTTGTTTTCGGCGGCGAGACTGTGATGATAGAGTGTTCGGATCCTTTGCACCACCGTCAAGACGTCAGAATCCGCGAGACCTTCGATAATCTCGAGGAATTCGTCGTGGCTCGCGGGTGCGGGGAACGTATATGGCAACTCCTGCTCAGCTTTCGCGGCTTCGGATGATCGTCCTACCTTGTGGTTTGGACTCGTTTCAGTATTGGTATCCTCTTCTTCCACGTCGGATGCCTCATCGCTAATAGATAGACGATCTTCTCCAAAACCTCCGAACTCTTCTTCGTCAAGTTCTTCTTCACTGCTCTCCATCTCATCACTCTCAGACGCATCACTGCCCGGCTCAACACCAAGACCAGCTCCGAGTCCTCCAGATGAATCTTCCACCATGAAATCGTCATCCAGGTCATCGCCTCCGCGAGGACGTTTCCTCCTTTGTCCACCGGCGTCTTCCTCATCACTCCTGTCTGGGTCTTCACCTAACATGCGCACCCTTCGTCGTTTCTCTGCCTTTTCGAGTGCTTCCTTCTGTTCCAGCGCGAGTTCTTCCTCCGTTTTTGTTCTGTCTTTTGGCTTTGCCCGTTTATCGAACGCGAGCTCGCGGACCTGTTTGTCATAGTCCATAGTATCATCGTCATCAACGGATACCGGTGCAGGCAATTTCGTGACATCCGCATCTTCGTTATCTATGGAGGACGGGTCGCGGGCATAGAGGAGATCTCTGAGCGAATTAAAGTCTTGGTCGAGCTCATGCCGTATATTCTCCTCTTGTTCTTTCTCCATCTGACGACGCAGCTGTACCGAGCGATGTATCGTTAAACCATTGCCGGTAGACCAAACAAGGTAAATACCTTGTGCGCCTTGCTTTTGGCCATAACTTCGGCCATAACCTCGGCCTTGGACTTTTTCCGATCGGGCTACACGAGTTGGTCAGGCAGTCTTTACGAGACAAAGGAGTCAATATACTTTACCTCATCTTCATTTTCCTGCTTGTCATCGTCAAACCCACCAAAATGTGCCCTTTTAACAGTATCGTGATCGAGTTGACCTTCGGGGACGATCAAACGCGTTCCCGCAACGCTAAACATAACTCACCCTCTCCGTCCTCGTCCTCGTCGACGGGTAGCAAGATATCATCAAAGTCGTCCAAATTCGACAAATTTTGGCCATAATGCGTCAGCTCGTCCTCGTTTTCTAGATTGAACGCAGACGCCTTGGATGCGCGCTGCCTCTCCCTAGTAAACCGCTCCAGCATACGCTCCTCGAGAGAAATCGATGGGTCGTTTTCGCCAAATCGTCGATCGACGACGCCGCCTACTCGCCCCCTCTGTTCAACCTCCTTCAATAGTAATTTTTCCCTCTGTGCGACGCCAACACAAACACACATACTATGGTCAGCACACATATGACCACGACAAGGACGATTCTACTTGCTGCATTCCAGCCCGCTTGCTCTGCGCTGGTCGTCCCACTGCCCCCTTGACCTTCCTTCCACCGACATCGTGCTTGAGCCGAGTGACCTTGACGTCAAACGGGTTGAGCTTTTCTTGGATCGCGCGTAGTTTTGCGGCTGATTTGACTTTGGCGTGCTCAGTCAATGGAGTGGACTTTTTTTTCTTGCCATTGGGTCTGTTAATCCCAGCTTGCGAGAGCGCAGACTTGAGCTGGGATAGCTGTGATCCCTTTGCCATCGTTGTGAACTGGCAAAGTAGAGCGTCACGCACGTCATAGATACGGTCACACCACCACCAGTCACGCTTTCCTCCAACCCGCAAGTACCACGGTCCAAACAGTCATTTCAACTGATCAGTCAGGTCTACTTTGTCTGAACGACGATGTCGGTCGGACTCGCATTCATTACATGACTTACCATCATTGCCCCCCATCGCATTATATCAAATATAGAACAACAGTGCCCCACGGCCCCACGCCGCCGTTATCAGGTTTACATTTCCCCCGCTCCCCGCCACCGCAGTCAAGACCAATTCAACACAGGTTCGATTCATCTGGCGAGTAGCTAGCCCCCTTACACCTACATAGATCGTTTGGCCACACAGAGGGGGCGTCCTATACTATTCCCCGGTCGCTGGATCCGAGTCCCCGGCATATGGGCCGGCTTCTGTCGCTTGATTACTTTCCCCCGGAGGTTCCGCGGCCACTGTCACGGAGGCCTTTCCGAATCCCCCCCTTTCTGAGTGCTCACAGCGGCTCACTTGCGGCAGTTCCATCCGGGACTGTAACCCATGGGAATCCACACACCACCACCAACGATTCAATTAAGTAAATTGCGACTGCCGGCAGCCCACAAACAGATTCAGTCGAACCTTCACGTCATGTGTGCGGGTTTGGCGGACTCAGCTGGCAGAATCAACCAGTCTTCGACGCGCTTCTTACTCCCGCTCCCTCGAGAAGAGCTCGGTCCGATCGTGCCCGTCGGAACGCAGGAGCCTTTCACCGGCCAAATTACCCTATCATATCGGCCGAACCATGCGCAGAAGTCGTAGTTCGTAGGTTCGCTTATCATGACTTGCAGAGTAAGAGACAACCATGGGACCACTCCGCCGCCTCCGAGGCAGATTTGGACAAACTAGCATGAGCCTTTCCGAGTCAAGCGCTTCCGAGATGTTCGCTGAGCGGAGCCACTCGCTCGAAACAAAACAAGTTGGCCCTTTTGTCTCTCAGGTTCGATTCCAAAGCAACCCCCATGCTTTGTACGTATATACTGCACACAACTGCACACACTCCCAAAAGGGGGGAGAAACAGGCTCCGAAACAACGCCGCCATAATGCCATGGCCCGTGCTTCTTCGTCGCCGTCATAAAGTACCGGAACGCACACGGGCTTGTCGCGCAACGCAAATTCAAGCGCACATCACTGTTAGTTTGTGCTTGCGTCACGCATTCTAATGGCCACAGAGCCAAAGCACATGACTTACCCGTGGGCTCCACCGTGTCCGATCGTATCTCGGGCAGTATCTCCGGTTCACGAGAACAGGACCGACTTTCCGTCAATCGTGTAAGCATTCCCGTTCCTTGTCAAACGGTGGAGGTGCAGCGGAGGCGCCCATGTCAATGTACTACGTCTCCAACATGTGACTTGCTTCACAGCGAACGGGCGTAATTGGACATAAAGGTG